>BSBK01014524.1:0-76021 GCA_027943335.1 Chamaecyparis obtusa
GGAAATCTTAAATGACATCATTAGAGAATTATTGAAGATCAGATTTGTCTAATTTATGAAATTGAGGCTAGAAAGGTATAATGATCTTGCATGGATTATCAATGGGTTAGAGCCATGGAAGAAAAGCCTAGAATTATAAATTATTTCTAGCATAAACTAAATATTAGTTCAGACAAGCTTGAGATATAATTACTTCAGAGAAGTTCAATGAAAAAAAGTGATACTAAAATAGAAGACAAAGAGTTCTCTAAGTCTAGTCAACACAAGTCTAAATCAAAGAAGAATCAAAAGAAGAAGATCAAGAATAATTCAAATATAAAGGATACAAAGTTCAAAGGTAAGTGATTTCTTTTTTATAATTTTGGAGACAAAGAAGTAGACTATAGAAAATGATATCTATGTTTTAATATAAAAAAGGATGATCATGATCCAAGCATATGCAGTTGTATGAGGAAGAATATTGTTACCCCCAATAGAGGAAAGGTTAGATGTCTTACATGCAAGAAATTTGGTCACAATGCTAGATAATGCACTGCAAAGAAGAAAAAAAAGGATGGATAGAATATTGTTCAATATATCAAATGTAATATATCTAAACTTACTATTGAAAGTTGCAGAAGCAAGAAGGCGGAAAAAGATGACACCAAAGAATCAAACTTGAGAATGAGAAGAAATGGTCAAAATAGAAGAAAAAAAGAAGATGAGGTTTACAAGAATGTTCAAAGGAATATTAAGGGAAAAGGAAAATAAAAGGGGGGAAAAGGAGAAGAACAAAAAGAGGACAAGAAGAAAGAAGATCAAAGAGAATACTGATATGGGATCCACTTCAGTAATATTCAAAGGAAAGTCAAAAGGACTTTCTCTTCCTAAACATAACTAAGATGCAAAAGAAGGTATTAATCTATAGGATTTTATGGAGATATCATTCAAGGTGGATTTGTGTAAGGAGGCTCTACTTAGCAGAGTATTATGCATAATAAAGAAGGAAGGATGAGATTGACAAGGTTACACAAGAATAGAAGGAAAATGAAGTGGACATTGATATGACAAAGAAAATTATATAAGATTAGATGATACATATTTGTAATTTATGTCAAAGGGGGAGAGAAGAAGATGTAAAAAAAATAGAGATCAAAGTTTTTGGATTTGGAGAGAGGATTATAAGGGCTTGAAAAAGGAAGAGAAGATGAAATAAAATAATTAAGTTTATATATATTTGTACATAATAAATAATAATGGTGTACATGAAAGGAGGAGAAACTTATGGAGAGAAGAGTATGTAATCAGTTTGGAACCAAAGGAATCCTACTTCTTGGAGGAGAATATTAGTGAGGAAGATGAGTTAGGGATATTCTAAAAGATAATGTAGATGATGTAGATATATTATTGGTTACTGGGAGGGGGGGCTGAATCAGTAATCACCAACCCAAACTAAATTTCATAGTTTCAAAATTTCTTTAATAGATTTACCAATTAAGATATCGTTTAACCTATAACATCATTATTCATTAACTGAACATTAAGCATCCATGCAACAATAAAAAGAGTATTTATATCATGGAAACCCTACTAGGGTGAAAACCACGGTGTGAGAACAATGCTCACAAATATTTTGTACTCTTCTCAAATACACCTAATTAAGAGCCTTCTCTGTTAAATGATCACCTGATAAGGGTTAAAAATCACGGTTAAATGCTATCTAGTTAAGGGATTTCCTTGAGACTTGTTAAAGTGTTTTACCTTGTTAGGAGTAGCCTGGTTAGAAGATTTTAATATTTCTTTTGTGAATGCCACTTAGTTAGAGGATTTTACGATTGACCTATTAGGGTCACTTGATATGGGATTTTATTATCACAATTGTTAGAGGGTAATAGATAGCAAATAATATGTAGTTCATACTAATATTGATAATTTATATGGACAATTAAGTTCCTTAACACAATAACATAACATAACAATTCAATTCTCTGTTCTTCTCGGTATCCTTTTCTGTGATCGCAACAATACTTTTATGTTTTGCCGATATCCAATCTTTCACCAAAATCTTCTTCATGTCTCCCTCAGGATATCAAAATCATTTTTTATTCTTCCTTAAGTATGAAAAAATCAATCATAAATGTAAACCTAAATCCAATGATCTATATCTTTCATCTCAACTCTAACCATCCATATTTATTTTCTTTATATTCTTGTCAACTTGCCAATTGATAAAAAATTTTAATCTTGTAGAAACTTCCTTAATATATTTTACCTCGATCTTTGTGTCATCACCTTTCTCCTTAAATTATTCTGAATTCATCTTGCTTTATTATATCATCATCTATTCCTCTCCCGCCTTTAGGTCTTCACTATCTCTCATAAGACTTCCTTTGTACCACTATTTAGGGCATAATTTGCATTTAAACCTTAAAATTTTCTATGGTTCTATTACCATTTTATGTTAATAAAACTGAAGTTATAAAATAGAATTGATTTTTTCTTTTTCTTTTTTAAATTTCCTGGTGGGAGATGTTTGGTGCTAAGTTGCCAAATCTACATAGGACTATAGCTCATATCTTAAGTCATCCATGTAGTGCTTCAGGATGCGAGTGCAATTAGAGAATGTTTGAGCATATCCACTCAAGAAGGCGCAACAAGTTGGTAGTGAAAGGGTTGAATAATCTTGTTTTTGTTTATTATAACCTTCAACTTCATCACAATCAAATCTTGCATACTGACACAACTCCTATCACTTTAGAGGAGGTTGATCCATATGCATAGTAGAATACTAAGGTTGATGATCAAGTGTCTCAGGTGATGAAGACTTGGAATGGGCGATAAGACTTTATTCAATGTATTGATGAGACAATAGTTTACCAGTAAGTAACTTTATCAAATTACCTTCATCTTTACTCATATCTGATTAATATATTTATGGATAGCATCCTTAAGATTACTCCTTAGCATATTCTGACAAAAAATCAAATAATTCATTTGTCCACCATTGTTCATCTTAACTGCTACCCGATAAGATTCTTATCGACATATCCTTTTCCTTACTTAACTTTTCATTATAACAACAATATTTTCCTTCTGATTGATGGGTGGTCCCACAATAGTGTGTCCCACTTTTTTAAACATGCTGATTTTTTCTGAAATAACACATTTTTAATAAAATATGATGATTTAATCTATGAGAGGTTCCATTTAAAGGAATTAATTACAAATGGTTATCTCAAAGCCTCTTAGATTAAAAAAATATTGATATAACATCTATACTCCTCATTCATACCTACAATCAAGTCTCCTTCACACCTATTAAAATACTGACAAAAAATCACTTTGACTTATATTTTGGTAGATCAAATGAACCCATTTGAAAAACCTATCTATGTAGTATGATGCTATTTAGAACAATATTTATAAAGGATATACTTTTAACACATATTGAGTTCATTATCACTTTTAAATATTACTTTAACTATACATAGGTTGTTTGGTCATTCAACAACCTGTCTCTTCAAGACTTTGGAAAAAATAGTATATTACAAAAAAAAAATGTAGGAAAAGAGAATTTGTGTTACCTTTCTATTAAAAAAATAAAAAATCAATTTTGATATACATAGATCAAGTTAGAGCGATCCAAGTGACCTTATGTCTAAATTATAGTTATTGTCACTTTATAACTTAATAAACTATGAAATATTAACCCAACATGAATGAAAACAATTGCATCCTTTAGATATTGAATTAAAAAATATAATCTCGAAAGAATTACATTGTTATCATATTTTAAGAAAAATTTATGTTCATCCAAGTGACAGTAACTCCTTATAAACATAGTTTTTCACACAATACTTTTTGAAGGAGAAGGAAAAATGAATTTTAAGTTTAAAAAAAATATATTTAGAAACTAGAAAGAGAATTCTACAAGACTCTAGTTTACATCATCTTCAAATTCCTAATACTTTTGTGGTAATGGGTGTTTGAAAGTGAATTTTTTTCTCAGAATGTCGATCTCTGTGTCAAAGTTGTCCAAAAAGTGGAACACACTATTGTGGGACCACCCTGATATGGTAACAAGTGAAAACATTGTTCCAAATATTTTGACATCAATGAAAAACATACAACTCATCATAATGTATAATAATCAAGATTAATAATCTCCAACATGTTATGCCAACATCCAACAATCTCCCCCTTTGGCATTGATGGAAAACACTTCTTCCAATCTTCAAACTTCTGGAAAAACACTTCTTAAACTTTTGATCTCTCTAAACTCTTCCAATTTATTAATGTCTCCTCCATAACTGATCTCTCTCATTCAGTACTTCTCTCCCTCAATACTTCTCTCCCACTTTGAAAACAATGCCAAAGGTGATTAACCTTTTAGATCTTGTCTTCTGTATGTGTATGTGTTCTATGCTTCTTCTTCTTGTCTATCCTGGACAACTTCCCTATAGAGTAGTCCTCCAATACATCAATTCATATTTATAATATTTTGATAAATTGCTATGAACTAATGCATATTGAATCTTTTCTAAGTTTATAAACAATAGGGGTGGAACCCCTAAACTACCTCTAAGATATTCAAATCTCTCTTTAGGTATTAGTTTTGTGAGAATATATATGCAAACTTGATGATGAACTACAATTGATTGAATACCTGAATGACTTGAAGATCAGTGATTAGAGATCACCGAGTACTTAAATGATATGTAAGATAATTAAATCAATCTTTATGTTGTCATTGATGTAAACTAGTTTTGACAGTACTTATCATATTAGTTGCAAATATCTAAACATCTATAAAGAGGAGAGAAAAGATGCAGAATTGAGATATCTACATGGAGGAAGATGGATATGATAGGTGAGGTTAAGGAATACTTTGGGTAACTTATTGATGAGTCTATGAGTTCATATTGTTGCTTGATTATGTTCCATTAATCTTTTATGAAGTTGGAAGCAAAATGTTACAAAGCAGTGTGGTCAGTTAATGAAGGATTCCAGTATACACTGAGCCAGTGTTGTGTATACCGAGTGACAGTATCAACTGAGCTTGTATTCATCGACACATTTCTTTGTTAACTAAGTATGGAGAAAAGAACTAAATGATTAGTTTAGCCAACATAAATTGATGAGTTGTAAAGTGTTATGATTCCAAGGTGGAAGATAAAGGTTGTTATGAGATCAATGACTAACAAAATTGAAAGAATATCTAAAGGATGGAAATGAAATGAGTTATTGACACATCTATCGAGGAAGATTTAAGTGGAAAAATCAATGAAGGAGATAAATTGGAAAAATATGTGTATCATCTTAAAATAGAAGAACTTCCATGATAAGAGCATTTAGCCCTCCGAGTAAGTGGTCTAGGGTCATGTTAAGAGCCTTGATCAACTCTTTGCATGTATTTAGCTTTCTCCCCGCTTTCCACTTCTTTCCTGCACTTTATTTCTTCATTCTAGGTGAAATTAGGGTTAGGATCCCGAGGATTCCCCTTAATTTCCCTCTTCCATGACTCTATTTTCTAGGTAGGACTTAGAAATAGGTCCTCCTAGCCTTCATCATAGTTATCATAGGATTTTATGCTTATCCCTGACATTTTGTCCATGTTTGATATCATTTCTAGGTCTGTGGGCATCCCCGAGACCTCCTATCCTGGTTTTGACTGAATCTGGGCCCAGGGTCAAATTAAAGGTTGATCCTGACTAGGTCAGGATCAAGCTCGAACCTAACTAGGTTAGTCCCAACCTCAATTTTTCCCCCCTCTTTCAAATTTATAATTTCCTTGATTTTCGGGCATCGGGCTTTCGGGATATTTGTTTTCCTGCCTTTGGGTCGGCCATTTCGGGTTTTGAAATGGTAAATCCTATAATTGCATTTAATCTAGGTATATTTTCTAAAGGTTAGGACCTAATTGGTATTTAATTCTCCAAGGTGGCCCCTCTAGAGGATTGTGCCCTAGTTCACTATAAAAGGAGGCCTTCCTCTCTCCTTTTATCATCTATTATTCACATCTCTCCATCAAGTTTTGTGAGAACATATACACACTCAAGAAATTTTCATGTGAAAACTCTCAAGTGCAAGAAAGTAAATTCAAGAAAGACTTCAAGCATTCAAGTGTTCAAGAATTCATCCATCAAGGAGATCCATTGTTAGGCATAGAAGGATTCAATCTCTTTGGAGCCCCCTTGAAGATCCATCCTTCTCCATTCATTAAAGCTTTCTCATATGCAAAGATCAATTCAAGATTGGTGTTGAAGATCAAATTTCATTGATTGGAGACATCTTACATTCATTCTACATCCATTGAAGCATTCCTACTTGTGGATTTGAGGATTCAAATCCTTTACAAGGACTTCAACATAAGCGAGGTGATTTGTTTCAATTACTTTGTTAATGCACACTATATTTCAATTCAATTTCAAGGTTAATTCATAAATTGGGGTTTGACCAAGGAAAACCCCCCATACAACAAAAATCCCCATTTTCTTGCAGGTACAGATGTGGGATTTTGGATTTGAGAGTGAATTTGGATACCCTTTTTGATGAACTTCCGAGATCTGCAAATAGAATCAGAATCGGCTTTCAAATAAAGAATGTAGTATTTGACCTTTTATGAGGGTACTCAACCTAATCTCATCTTGGAGAAAGATTTTTGGGTTTTTTCTGTCTCGGCATTTCCAGTCCAAAATAGGTTGCAGAATTTCCTGAAAGTACACACAAACATCAAAAATTGACATTTTCCAGATCTACCCTAATTGTAGGTTAGTAGTTGTATTTCAATTATTTTAGATTTCAAGCATAATTCCTTTATAGGGAAACATTGGATTTTCTCTCTCTTTCATATTCTTTATAGATTGATTCGATTGTGCATTAACCTCTTGGTTGATCAAATTGTATCTCTCTTTTGGGAATTTGGATTTGGGAATAGATCTCATATTTCCCCACACATCTATCTATCCACTCTCTCATATATTTAAATAGAGGTGAATCCATTTTTACCCCTATTCAATATGATGGATGAAAATAAAATAGTTTACTTGTCTATATAAGATACATTGATTTCATTGTGAAATGGATGCCGAAAGAAGGAGACTACAGAGATATCACGTGAACACTACTTCATGCATGCCTGATCAGACTGGTTGAAGGAGAACCAAACTATAGAGATAACCAAGTGTCAGAGAGCATTTATCGAGGGACAAAAAGTTATTGAATATTGAAGAACTGAATTGAAATATTAATCAGAGGATATTTATGCACTTAGAATAGATCTAAACATCTACAAATGAAGGTGTATTGTAATTAGATCACCTACTATTTCAGTTTAACCATTGTAACAAAAAAATCTCTTAACCAAGTAGACTTGAAAGTCTTTGACGTCATTCATAGAATGCACATTGCTATCTTGTCAACCCCATAGTGAATGCTGGTTGGATGATAACTATTAGTGTTAAATCCTCTAACAAGGTCACACCTTACAGTGTGTTTTGTAACCTTTAATAGGGTTGGCTCTTCACCGAGCTCACTTCAGAATAGTGAAAATATTTTGGGTTACAGATCCTAGGTGATTTTTCCCTTTACAAGGTTTCCACGTTAAATCTTTGTGTTATGTGTTTATGTGGTGATTGTTTGGATATCATACTTTACATGTCGCATATTTGATTTGGTCGGTAATCACTATGAGAAATTAACTAGTAATCGATAAATGCACAGACATTATAGTATTTTTGTTTATCGAGTTGTAGAATTAGCTAAATTTGTTTTAACAAATACATTTTGTAATTTGGGACTGTGGATAACTGATTCACCCCCCTCTCAGTTATTCTAACAATTGGTATAAAAGCATCTTGGCTTCTTGGAACAAATTTTTGAGGAGTTTAGCATAAAGATCATAAAATTTATAAGAGGGAAGTGCCAAAGCTAAACAAGGACAATTTTACAATATGGATAAGTTGAATGAGACTTCATATATCTAGGGTTGGGAATTCTTCCCTCACCCTATTGGATAATGGCTACTTATCACTGCCTACATGACCTTTGACTCTTGATCAATTGAGAGATAAACATGAGCATAATGTTACTATGATGGAGATTGCTACTGCTTTATTAGATGCCAAATTTGAATATGTCAAGGATTGCCTTACATCTAAGGAAATGTGGGATAAACTTGCTCAAGTTTATAGTGGTCATGCAAATGTGAAAAGAGCCAAAGTTGAAATTTTAAGAGGGAGATTCAATGATATGAAAATGAACGAAGGAGAAAATATAGTGCAATATACAAACTGAATAAAGGAGGTAGTTAATGCTATCAAAGGATCAGGTGGTGTCATTAAAGAAGATATAGTGATAAGTAAAATTCTAAGGACTTTATTGCCTGTCTATGTAATCAGAATATCTACAATACATGAAATGAGGTCTGCACTTGGCAGTTTTCTCACTCTTGATAATCTAATTGGTAAGATAACAACTTTTGAGCTAAACAACTTTGATAATAGTGTTGTACCATCTGTTGAATCTACTTTTATGTCTTCTTTGAAGATCGGTAAGTCTAGCAGTAGAAATAATAAGAATGATAGTGATAGTAATACTGATGATGAGCTTGATGAACTTGAAGCTCTTATGGCTAGGAGATTACCTAAAGGTAAAGGTAGATATAGGGGTAAATTACCTTTAGCATATTTTAACTACAAATAAGTTGGTCATATTGCTGCTAGATGCCCGAATAGGAAAGGAGATGATAGAAACAAAGATCAATTTGGTGAAGGAAGCTATGGGAGGAGAAGAAATAGAAGTTACTGACACTACAACAGGGATAATTGAGACAATAATGATAAGGGAAAAAAGGTATGTTACATTGCTAAAGAGAATGATATTGATTTTGACACAGATGATGATATTGAAGTAGTATTTTTTGCGATGAAGGATGATTCTAAGGAAGAAGAAAGGTATGTAGAGACAACACTCATTTATAAAGTTAATAAAAATGATACATAGATCATTGATAGTGGTTGTACACATCACATGACTGGCGATGAAGAAAAATTTGATCATCTTGAGCAATATAATGGAGGATTTGTAAAAATGGGTAATGATACACCATGTATGGTTAGAGGAAAAGGAGCTTTACTGATAAATGATAAAATAAGATGTGAAAATTCTTATTGGTTAGAAGGACTAAATTAAAATTTGCTAAGTGTGGCACCAAGTAGCTTTTGAGAGAAAGAAGGTAAAGATATTTGATGATGGAGGAAAACTTGTTGGAATAGGAGCACAAACCAAAGGTAACTTGTTTTATCTTGACAATACCGAGTCTTCTTGTTTAATGATGAAAAATGAGGATACATGGTTATGCAATAAAAGGTTAGGTCATGTAAACTTTGATAACATGATCAAGATAAGTAGAAAGAAAAAGGTTAGAGGTCTTCCTAGCCTAGCAAAGCCAGATCATGTAATGTGTTATCAATGTCAGAAAGGTAAGATGACAAAATCTAGTTTTAAGAGTAAAGGCTATTCAAAAAAGAGAATTTTGGAGCTAGTTCACACTGACCTATGTGGTCCCATGAGAACACAGAGCTACTATGGAGATAGATATTTCATTCTATTTGTTGATGATTACACTAGATTAATGATTGTAATATTTTTAAAAGAGAAATCAGAGGCATTTAAGATGTTTAAATGGTATAAAGAAAAAGTAGAGAAAGAAACTGGGAAAGAACTGAAATGCTTGAGATCTGACAGAAGTGGTGAATTTATTTTTGATGAATTTTCTAACTATTGTAATGATCATGGTATAAAAAGATAGGTTTCTACCCCAATAACACCTCAACGGAATGGTATTGTTGAAAGGAGGAATAGGTCAATTGTTGATTGTGTAAGGAAACTAATGATAGAAAAGAATGTGGCTCAGACATACTGAAGAGAGGTAGTTAGTAAAACTATATATGTTCTAAATCAAGTATAACTGAAGGACACAAACAAAACACTCTACGAGTTATGGTTTGGTCACAAACCAATTGTAAGTTCAAAATTTTTGGTCGCAAATGCTTTATTCTGAAAGATGATAGAAATGGAAAGTTTGACTCTAAAGGGGATGAAGGGATATTTCTTGGATATTCCACTAAAAGAAAAGCTTATAAGTGTTTGAATAAAGTTACTAATAAAATGATTGAAAGTACTAATGTTAGGGTTGATGAATTTGATACTAAGAATGGTGAAGAAAGCATTAGGGAGCCATAAGACTATGGTAGATTAACTTACATTGATCATCCAAAGTACCTACCAAAGCCACAAATTGTGTCAATCGGTCATCAGAAAAACAACACTAAGGAATAGGAAAGAGAAATTGAGGATTAAGAAGAGGCTACCGAGCAAGGGAATGAACCTGAACATGATGAAAAACAAAGAAGAGATCAAGTGCTAGCAAGATTTGTCAGAAGACATCATCTTGAGAACCAAATCATTGGAGACAAGCAATATGGCATGCTGACAAGAGGTAAGTTAAGAAAAGCTACATGCTTAGTTTGTGAGTTTGAACTGAAAAATGTTAAAGTTGCATTCGAGAATGAAGAATGGGAAAATGCAATGAATGAAGAGATAGAACAAATAGAGAAAAACAAGACATGGACCTTAGTACCTAGACCTAAAGATAAGAATGTTATCGGTACTAAATGGATTTTCATAAATAAGATGAATGAAAATGGAGAGGTTACAAGGAATAAAGCCAGACTAGTATGCAAGGCATATGAAGAGGAGGAAGGTATAGATTATGGTGAAAATTTTGCACCTATTGCTAGACGAGAAGGAGTTCGCATGTTACTTGCCTATGCAACACATAAGAAGTTTAAAGTCTATCAAATGGATGTTAAGTCTGCTTTTCTGAATGTGATACTAGAAGAGGAGGTCTACATAGAACAACTAGAAGGGTTTATTGATCTAGAGAAGAAAGACATGGTATGTAGACTACACCAAGCCTTATATGGTCTAAAGAAAGCACCTAGAGCCTGGTATGAAAGGTTGCATACTTAGTTGTTAAGTATTGGTTCTGTTAAAACTAGTGAAAACAACAATTTGTATATGAAAGGAGAGTTTGCTGACACTATTTTGATTGCTGAAATATTTGTGGATGATATTATTTTTAGAGGACAAGATCATATATGTAAATCATTTGCTGATGAGATAAGAAAAGAATTTGAAATGTCTATGTTTGGAGAGATTAAGTTCTTTCTAGGCTTGCAAGTTATTCAGTAGAATGATGGAATTTTCATCACACAATCAAAGTACATAAAGGAAGTATTGAGAACATTTAGAATGGAAGATGCTAAACTAGTTGGAACACCGATGGTCACATGCTGCAAACTAACTAAAGATGATGAATCTACAGAAGTAAACCAGACATTGTACCAATCTATGATTGGTAAGAGGATGTATGTAGTACATAGTAGACGAGACATTACACATATTGTGGGGATTATTACTAGATTTTATGAAAATATAAGGAGTCACGTATGGTTTCTACAAAAAGAATCTTGAGATACCTGAAGAAAATAAAGGACTATGGATTATGGTATCCTAAGGAAGGAAAGTTTGAACTAAGAGTCTACATTGACGCAGTCTAGGCTGGAAATATAGATGGTAGAAAGAGTACCACCAGAGGAGTATTTTTCTTTGGTGAAAGACTTGTTACTTGGACAAGTAAGAAATAACCATTCATTTCTTAGTCTACTGCCAAAGAAGAGTATGTTGCTGCTACTACAAATTGTTCAAATTTTGCTTACATCAAGCAAGTGTTGGAAGGGATGAATGCAATAATCACTAAGCCGGTGATTATATATTGTGACAAAACAAGTGTAATAAATATTTATAAGAATCCTATATTTAACATAAAGACCAAGCATATTTCTATTAAGTATCACTACTTAAGAGAACAAGTATAGGAGAAGAAAGTCAAACTGGAATATGTTACATCAAAAGAGAAACTTGCTGATATTTTTACTAAGCCTCTACTAAAGGAAACATTTGAATACTTGAGGACTAGACTTGGGGTCCATCCCATATCTATTGGTCACTAATGTGATCTAGAGGTTGCATCAACCTAATCTTATTAGAAGATCACTCATGTTGATGCAACATAGCTCACACTTTGGAATCTATCTAAGGTTGTGAAAGATTTGAGGAACCCGAACATAGATTTCCATATCAGTATACCGAGATACATTTGGTGCAAACAATGTATAGACACCAGACAATAGAGTCACATGGATAATGCAAGGTTGTATGTTTTTTTTTTCTTTGGCATTGTTGTCAAAGGGAAAGATAAACAATATGAAACAATATGAAAAATTGAGAGATCACTGGAACATCTATCTAAGGGAGAGATAATCTAAGAAAGTCAGGGAGAGTTTTTGAAGATATGTTGCTAAGAATAGAAGGAATCTGGGAGCTGAAAAGATCATATATGCAGAGGACAGTCTGCACTTTCAATGTTGTCATGTAATGTAGTGATTAAAAATATTAAAATATCAAGATAGGGAGAGCTTATCGAGCTACAACATTTTCTTACATAGTTGTAGAATACATGTTTGGTATATGTATGGTATATTTCATATTACTTGAGTTGCCATCAATGCCAAAGGGAGAGATTGATGAACTAAAACTGATTGAATACCTGAATGACTTGAAGATTAGTGATTAGAGATCAACAAGTACTGAAATGATATGTAAGATAATTAAATCAGTCTTTATGTTGTCATTGATGTCAACTAGTTTTGATAGTACTTATCATGTTAGTTGCAAATAACTAAACATCTATAGAGAGGAGAGAAAAGATGCAGAATTGAGATATCTACATGGAGGAAGATGGATATGATAGATGAGGTTAAGGAATACTTTGGGTAGCTTATTGATGAGTCTATGACTTCATATTGTTGACTTGATTATGTTGCAGTAATCTGTTATGAAGTTGGAAGAAAAATGTTACAAAGCAGTGTGGTCAGTTAATGAATCATTCCAGTATACACCGAGCCAATGTTGTGTATACTGAGTGACAATATCAACCAAGCTTGTATTTACTGACACATTTCTTTGTTAACCAAGTATGGAAAAAAGAACTAAATGATTAGTTTAGTCGACATAAATTGATGAGCTGTAAAGTGTTATGATTTTGAGGTCGAAGATAAAGGTTGTAATGAGATCAATGGTTAAAAAAAATATAAGATCTAAAGGATAGAAATGAAATGAGTTATTGACACATTTGTCAAGGAATGTTTAAGCGGAAAAATCAATGAAGGAGATAAAGCGGCAAAATCTAATGGATGAAAAGAAAATAGTTTACTTGTTTATATAAGAGACATTGATTTCGTTGTGAAATGGATGCCAAAAGGAGACTGTAGAGATATCATGTGAACACTACTTCATGCATGCCTGATCAGACTAGTTGAAGGAGAACCAAACTACAGAGATAACCGAGCGTCAGAGAGCATTTACCAAGGGATAGTAAGTTATTGAATATTGAAGAACTGAATTGAAATATTGATCAAAGGATTTTTATGGGATTAGAATAGATTTGAACATCTTCAAATTAAGTTGTATTATAATTAGATCACCTACTATTTTAGTTTAACCATTGTAACAAAAAAATCTCTTAACCGAGTGGACTTGAAAGTCTTTTATGTCATTCATAGAATGTATATTGTTATCCTGTCAACCCCATAGTGAATGCTGGTTGGATGATAACTGTTAGTGTTAAATCCTCTAATAAGGTCACATCTTACAGTGTGTTTTGTAACCTTTAATAGGGTTGGCTCTTCACCAAGCTCACTTTGAAAGAATGAAAATATTTTGGGTTACTAGTCCCAGGTGATTTTTCCCTTTACAAGGTTTCCATGTTAAATCTTTGTGTTATGTGTTTATGTGCTTATGTGGTGATTGTTTGGATATCATACTTTACATGTTGCATATTTGATTTGGTTGGTAATCACTATGATAA
The DNA here is from genome assembly GCA_027943335.1 of Chamaecyparis obtusa. Lineage (NCBI taxonomy): Eukaryota > Viridiplantae > Streptophyta > Pinopsida > Cupressales > Cupressaceae > Chamaecyparis > Chamaecyparis obtusa. Next base: position 13,973 of record BSBK01014524.1, read on the forward strand.
ATTAACTAGTAATTGGTAAATGCATAGACAATATAGTATTTTTGTTTATCGAGTTACAAAATTAGCTGAATTTGTTTTAAGTGATACATTTTGTAATTTGGGATTATGGACAACTGATTCACCCCACTCTTAGTTATTATAAAACTTGATATTTTGTCAGTATATATTCCAATCTCATTTCTTTATCTTTTTACTCCTAAATGTATTTAGTGTTTTCATTAGTGAAGAATTAATCATGTTGATATAAGTAGAGAAGTCACTTGGTGATAGGATAAGTTAAATGATAAAGAGAAAGACAATCAATAAGACAAGGAAAAAAAGTACCATGCACAATGCTATGCATATTGATGCAGTCAAGATTGGAGAAACCAATTAAGGACTGTCCAAGCTTGTAGCCAAACACCAACACAATAGAATAACACAACAAGGAAACTAGATCTAAAAGAAAAACATATATCTTTATTCATCAACAACTGATTACATGCAATGTGACAGGCTGTAAGGCCTTCTTGGTTATGACCAATTACAAAGAAATAAATAGTTTTGCAAGATCATGCAGGATCCAACACACTCCTCAGCTAGCCCAGGTCTGCAACACAATAGGACACTGGTAGGCACTCCAAGAAAGATCTCAACTTGTGCTCGCAAGATACCAAGAAATGTTCTTGTTCCTAAGGTTGCAAGCTACTAACTCTACTACACTTCTATCTTCCTTATAACTCCTCTACTAATCTTCCCGAAAAAAATAACAAAGCACCCTCTTAAATACTAATCTTCAACCACAAGTCAGCTACATGACATAATTAAGTCCTAAGCCAAGTAAGATCTCATTACAAATAAATATTAAATGCAATACAAGTCAACTCTCAAATAGCCTTACAATAATTAAATTCAACATGTCGGCATCTAGACCCACATAGGAGAGTGTGACATCAGCTACCAATAATAAATGCACCAAGTTGGCCTCCCAAATCTCCAAGAACACCCATTGGTAAACCAAACTACCGAGTGCTAGGAAATATATTGAGAAAACATACCAAATGAGCTCCACAAGAATTACCAAGCACCAGAAATGCTGAGTCTCCTTCCATGACTGAGATTCCTTCAGTGACCAAGTCCTCCAGCAACTGAGTGACTTCGGCAACCGAGAAATAGACATAAACACTGAGACCCCATCAGTAATCGAGCATTGAGAAAGAAAACACCAAGTCACCAATTAACCATCATCCACCAAGCTCCATCGATGAAGCCAAGAAGACTCTGACAAAGAACTACCACCAAAGATGATGAAAATCCAGTCTTCTATTGAGATCACCAGCCAATTAACCAAACTCCACCAAATAGATACCGAGACTACCAGAATCTTTAGGAACTAAGGATGCCCCTACATTAGAAACAAGAGGTAAATAATAAAGTGTGTCCCACACTTTTCTCCTTCAAGAAATTCCGCTATCCACTTCATCTTCACAGAAGGATTGTCAATCCACAAAGCTAGGAAAATGCACAAGTTCATTAGCCAAGTCCTTAACCAATCTACAACCAACCAGTCATCATGTTCAACATCCTAAACAAACTAAGGATTCAACTCATCACCAAGTATCAAGTCAGAATCCCATCACAAGACTCATCACTATCAACTAGTGACTCAAGTATGCAACCAATCAACAAACTCTACACCTCCACGCTGAACAAAAGAAATTCAACAACACCATCATCACAAAGGTGTTCCACAACAGGTAACTCCTCATCAAAAACAACCTAACCAAGCACAAATAGATGCTTTGCAATCTCCATGTCAGGCACAACCGAATGAACATGAAAACCAATCTCTTCACAAGCCTCAACAAGGTCAACAACATTGTCAGTAACCATAGGTATCTCAGCAATAGACACAAGTTTCTCTATAGGCTTCATGTTAGACTCCACCAACTGACCATCAAAACCAATCTGATCACATACCTCTTCAACCTCTATACTATCATAAGTAAGATGTCTTCTCTCTCAGACTAGTCTTCTAATAGGCTGGACAACTTTCTTCTAGAATGGCATGTCCCAACTCTGGTAATCTTTACAAAGCTCAACAACACTTTCCTTCACAAGGTTATCAACCTGGTTCTCCATACAAATCAACAAATCCATTTCCCACTAAGAAAACCTTTTATAAATATTTTCTTCCACCACATCATAGAGATCTACAATCTGATGAAGGGTGCTCCCCTTAATACCACAAACACATAGCAGAAATAGAGAAACAACAACAATATGCAAGAACAAAAAATTGGCTTCTTATTATCTCCACAAATGTGGAATTACAAACTTTCAGAATTACAATATGCAAAGCCACATGGGCATTCCCTTACAATATTCTGTAGGACAAAGCCTCGAGCTATTACCCAGATCTACTACCCAGAACTATTCTGAACTACCTAAGACAATAATACAGCCTTCCTTATATAGGCAATTTTCCACCGCCTGGAAGGTTCCAGAATTTTAGCCAATAAGGCTGACCAAACTTAGAATTATTTTATTTTACATTTTATTACATCATAGTCAGCTCAAGATAACCTTTGAAACCCGAACAAAAATTTTGAAGAAAATTATTTTTCGCCATTTCGGGTGGCCCAACTTCTAAAGACCATAAGTCATCACCAGTTGACCCGATCGGCTATTATAACCCCATTTCAGAAATGCCATGAAGCGCTCTACAGGCTTGACTTGTGCAAGCGCCTATCACCCAAATTTTTAACCTCATCTGGGGCCTCTAAAGCCTTCAAAACTGAGTTCAAAGTTTCTGTACCCTACTGCCAATACGGAAAATCTTCAATATCTTCCAATATACACTTGATTTGGCAATGAAACTTTGCTGGCAGACTTATATGACCAAAATGAACCTCCAAGAAAGAAATCAGATCATTCTGAGCACATACAAAAATTACCAAAAATAGTAACTTTCCATAAATAGTAGCTCTACACAAAATAGCCCTTATTGAAAAATAAAAACAAAAATATTTTTGGGTGATGCAAGATTGCTCTTACACCCAGGATGCTCCTGCATCAGACACTCGGGGTAATTTGAGAAGTGACCCTGTCATGACTCAGGTGTGTAGAGGAAAACCAAGATGGTTAACCTCCTCCTTTATTATCCATGATGAATCTTCAATAGGTCATCCTTTCCATTTGACCAAATAATCTTCATATTTCCTGTTCCTTGTGCTTCTGCCAACACGACTGTCCAATATGTCTTCGATCTCCTTGATATCTAAACTGGTTGCTGGAATACTCCACTGTGCTGCTGTGATCTCATCTTCAACACCTCCTTCATGATACTCTGTCAGATCTGAAATGTTAAACACTGGTGAAATATTTAGCTCAGTAGGCAATTCTACCTCATATGCTTTTCCTGAATCATGTTTCTTCAGTATCCTACATGGTCCAAACTTCTTCATTTTTAGCTTGTTATGTGTACCAACTGGAAACCGCTCCTTCCGCAAATGAACCATGACTTCATCGCCAACTTGAAATTCCTTATACCTCCTTTTCTCATCTGCCTTAGCCTTATACTGTGCATTCATCTTGGCAATATGCTTCCTCACCTCCTCATGGATGTTTTTCAAATGTTCTGCAAAATCCTCAGCTTCAGCACTACTTATTTCTCCTTTATCTATCTTTCTCAATTCAGATGCATTTCTTGGACTGCTTCCATATACAATTTGGAATGGTGATTTACCAGTGCTCCTATTGACAGAATTATTGTATGCAAATTCCACCTGTGGTAAAATCAAATCCCATCCTGTTGGTTTATCTCCAACCAAACATCTCAGCAAATTTCCCAAACTTCTATTCACCACCTCTGTCTATCCATCAGTCTGTGGATGATGTGATGAACTGAACTTCAAATCTATCTTCAACTTCTTCCATAATGTACACCAGAAATATCCAACAAACTTAGTATCCCGATCTAAAACTATGGTCTTTGGCAAACCATGAAGTCTCACTACTTCTCTGAAAAACAATTCTGCTACATGAACAGCATCATTAGTCTTCTTGCAGGGAATGAAATGTGCCATCTTTGAAAATCTGTCAACTACCACAAAAATTGAATCGTGTCCCCGCTCTGTCCTCGGTAAACCAAGAACAAAGTCCATGCTGATATCCTCCCAAGGATTCTCTGGTACAGGTAATGGCTGATACAACCCTGTATTCTGCTTCACTCCCTTCGCCATCTGACATACTCGGCAAGTCTGTACAAAATTCTTCACATCTTGCTGCAACTGTGGCCAATAATAATTCTCACTAACCAAACCAAGGGTTTTATCACGACCAAAATGTCTGGCCAATCCTCCGCTATGCTTCTCCTTGATGAGATTCTCCCTCATAGAACTTTTTGGAATGCACAATTGACTCCCTTTGAATAGCATATCATCCTGGATGATGAAATCCAACCATTTCATCCTGTCTAGAGTAACAGGTTCTGTACAAGCTTTCCAAGCTTCACCAAAATCAGGATCCTCTGGATATAAATTCTTGAGTTCCTTGAACCCAACCACTTCAATCTGCATTTCTGTCAGCAATAGTTGCCTTCTGCTAAGAGCATCTACAACCCTATTAGACTTTCCACTCCTGTGTTTCAAAACAAATGTATAACTCTGCAAAAACTCAACCCATTTCAAATGCCTTTGATTCAGTTTTCTTTGACTATTAAAATATTGCAAAGCTTGATGATCAGTATACAAAACAAACTCCTTAGGAAGCAGATAATGTCTCCACTTCTTTAATGCCTGAACTATAGCATAAAATTTCTGATCATAAATAGAATATTTCCTCTTGGCATCATTTAACTTCTCACTGAAATAAGCAACAGGTTTACCTTCTTGGCTCATAACAACTCCTATTGCAGTACCACTAGCATCACAATCTACTTGAAACACCTTATTAAAATCTGGAAGTGCTAAAACAGGTTGTTCTGTAACTTTTCATTTCAACAATTGAAAACTCTTTTCTGCCCCATTAGTCCACTTAAACTCTTTTCTATCCCCTCTCATTGTTTCAGTCAAGGGTCCACAAATACTGCTAAATTTTTTGATAAACTTTTTGTAAAAGCTAGCTAGACCATGAAAAGATCTTACCTCAGTAGCACTCCTTGGAGTAGGCCATTCAAGGATAGCCTGTACCTTCTCTGGGTCTATTTTTAGACCTTCTGCTGAAACTACAAATCCCAAATACACTAACTCTTTCTTCACAAAACTGCACTTCTTCAAATTAATCAACAATTTCTCTTCTCTCAACTTCTCAAATACCATACGAATATGCATCATATTCTCATCCAGTGTCTTACTAAAGATCAAAATATCATCTAGGTAAATAATGACAAACTTACCCAGAAATTCTTTCAGAACCTCATTCATGAGCCGCATGAAAGTGCTCAGCGCATTGGTTAGCCCAAAAGGCATGACTAACCACTCATATAGTCCTTCCTTTGTCTTGAAGGCAGTCTTCCATTCATCTCCTTCTCTGATCTAAATCTAATGATATCCACTCTTCAGATCTATCTTTGAAAAATACACAGCTCCACTCAAACAGTCCATAATATCATCCATTCATGGCAATGGAAACCTGTACTTGATTGTGATCTTGTTTATTGCTCTGGAATCTGTACACATCCTCCACTCTCCATTCTTCTTTAGTGCTAATACCATAGGTACAGCACAGGGACTCAGACTCTCTCGAATCAATCCTTTCTATAACAACTCATGTACTTGTCTATTCAACTCCTCACTTTCTACAGGTGTCATTCTGTGTGCTGCCTTATTCGGCAAACTCGCTCTTGGGATCAAGTCCATCTGATGAATGATCTTCCTAACTGGTGGTAATCCATCAGGCACATTATCGGATACAATATCTTGAAACTCATTCAACAAATTTGCAACTTCTACAGAAACATCTTCTACTTCCTCTTTACCAGCTTTCGGAATTAAAGAAAAACATACATGCTCATGCCTCATACCATCTAGGAAATTTCTTCCATCAACAAAAGTTATCATTGCATTACCACATACCTTTTCTTCAGTCTCCTTCAATGGTTTTAGCTTATGTCGCACTCCATCCTTTGTCAGGGAATAGGTATTCGCACGACCATCATGTACAACACATCTATCAAACTGCCATGGTCTACCCAACAACATATGACATGCATCCATAGATATGATATCACACAATACTTCATCTTGGTATCCGCCAATCTTGAACTTCACTAGGCATTGTTCATTGACCATGACCTTGTGGTCATCCTGTACCCAGGCAATCCGATATGGATGTGGGTGTTTCTGTCTCTTGAGCTTCAACTTTGTCACCATCTCTTCTGACACCAAATTGTCAATGCTTCCACTATCAATAATCACATCACAACATTTACCTTCACACTTGCACCTGGTGCAAAACAAGCTCCTCCTTTGCTCAGGTTCATTCTCACCACTCAATAGGACTCTTCTATTAATCAACGTTTCTCCTCTTTCAGCATCTTCAGAATTTGATGATTTGGCATCTTCATCTACATGTGCAACTCTGGCCTGGCCTTCATTTCTCCTGTCTGTTCTGCCTTGGCGCTAAGGACATTCAAATGCCCTATGACCTTCTTCTCCACAGTGAAAACATGTTCCATGGAAGCCACCTCTTCCAGATCCTTGTCCTCTTCCTCTTCCTCTCTGATCTCTATTATTCTGATCCTAGAAGCGATTGGAATTATTTCCTCACTAATTTTGACTACTACTGGCCTCATCCTTCTTTTTCGAATCCTCATTTCGGCCACCATATGACCGTCCACCAGAATGTCCACCGCGACCTCTTCTGTTTTGTCTGCTCTCAAACTTCTTGTTCAGCTTTTCCTCTACTTTTAGGGAAAATTGGTATGCCTCTTCAATACTGTTCATTCAAACCAAATTCAGCTCCTCTTGAATGCTTGGCCTTAACCCATTAAGGTATCCGGCAACTTTCTCCTTATCAGCTTCTGCATGGCCTGTTCTGATGAGAAGTCGATAGAACTCCTCTGTATACTCCTGAACAGATCTTCCTGCTTGCTTCAAACTCTACATTTTCTTCAGTAGGTCAAGCTCATAATCAACAGGAATGAACTGTCACTTCAATTTATCCACCATCTGATCCCATCTTGTGATTTTATCTTTCCCTCTTCTATTTCACTCCAATTGAATTTCTTGCCACCAGATCTTCCCATGACCTTTCAGTCTGGCCTTCGTAAATTTGACCCTATCAGGATCCTCAACATCTTCATACTCAAAATACTCCTCACATTCATTGATCCAGTCGATCAATTCTTCTAGGTTAAGATTTCCAGAAAATGTAGGAACCTCAATCTTAGGTCTTTTCCCAATCTTGGAAATGGCCCGAAAAAGTCTTTCTTCCTCCTGGTTCACAATTTCAGCTTCTCCTTCTTGATATTCTTCTTTAGCTTCATCCTCACTTTCATCTCTGACATTAAGATTCATTCCTCTGCGAGTCTCTTCTTGCAATGCTCGCACTTGTCTTTGCAGCTCTCTAACCTCAGGTGTCACAGCACTAGCTCTTCCACCACGTTCTCTTCGTGGAGGTATTTTCGCGATGCGCGCTGAAACCCTAGCCACGGTCCTGGTGCAAACTGCCTCACAGTCGGCGATCTATTTACACACTCAAGAACTCCCACTCTGATACCACTTGATGAAGGGTGCTCCCCTTAATACCACAAACACATAGCAAAAATAGAGAAACAACAACAATATGCAAGAACAGAAAATTGGGTTCTTATTATCTCCACAAATGTGGAATTACAAACTTTCAGAATTACAATATGCAAAGCCACATGGGCATTCCCTTACAATATTCTGTAGGACAAAGCCTTGAGCTATTACGTAGATCTACTACCCAGAACTATTCTGAACTGCCTAAGATAATAATACAGCCTTCCTTATATTGGCAATTTTCCACCGCCTAGAAGGTTCCAGAATTTTAGCCAATAAGGCCGACCAAACTTAGAATTATTTTATTTTACATTTTATTACATCATAGTCGGCTCAAGATAACCTTTGAAACTCGAACAAAAATTTTGAAGAAAATTATTTTTCGCCATTTCGGGTGGCCCAACTTCCGAAGACCATAAGTCATCACCAGTTGACCCGATCAGCTATTATAACCCCATTTCAGAAATGCCACGAAGCACTCTACAGGCTTGACCTACGTAAGCACCCATCACCCAAATTTTTGACCTCATCCAGGGCCTCTAAATCCTTCAAAACTGAGTTCAAAGTTTTTGTACCCTACTGCCAATACCGAAAATCTTCAATATCTTCCAATATACACTTGATCTGGCAATGAAACTTTGCTGGCAGACTTATATGACCAAAATGAACCTCCAAGAAAGAAATTAGATCATTCTGAGCACATACAAAAATTACCAAAAATAGTAACTTTCCATAAATAGTAGCTCTGCACAAAATAGCCCTTATTGAAAAATAAAAACAAAAATATTTTTGGGTGATGCAAGATTGCTCTTACACCCAGGATGTTCCTACATCACAATCGCACCATGGTCCAATCTTCTCGGAGGCATCTCCAAAGATCTTTGAAAACCCTCTGCAATAAACCCAACACCGAACACCTTGTGACAACCTCTGAGTTGTATGCAAGTTAGATCGTAACCTTCCACCTCATATGAAAAACTAGGCCATGATTTTACAAGTTTAGTAACATGGATCTGCAACTTAGATTCCACACAATCTCTTTGCTTGGCCAAACAATAGTGTTAGAAACCTAGAGCAATGGACTACCTATTTCAGGATTGGACACCCCAAATGATTCCTAAATGCATTATTTAGTCTCATTTAATTATTGACTAGGAATGTAAAATTAGAATGGTATTTGCAAAGTATATGCTTCAAACCTCCTCTTTCTAAGTCTAACTAAGGAATTCAAATGCTTATGCTTCAGGAGAACTATACTAAAAATGGTAAGAAAATATATTCTAATCAAAGAAAGAAATCACAGTTAGGAACTACTCCAACTGACCGTACTGCAGGAATAGGCTACTAATTCTGATATTAGTAGCTGTAGGAACAATATAGTTCTAATACATATAAATGAATAGGAAATAAAATCTACACTAACAAAAAAATTCACTCATCAAGTGGGCCCCCTTGAATGAGTGAATGAGAAGTACAATCAAGATGAAAGATGCAAACTTGAACTAAACATTCTATTCATCCATAAAATGATTACACTTGATTGAAATGGTATGCAAAAGTTCTATTAAAAACCAGTTTGTTCGACTAACTCCAAAAGAGTCACAATGGTCTATTATTTAAAAGGAAGCTACAACTATCTCCTAAATCTACAATCACTTCATAAATGAGGATTGGTTACAACTCATAAAGTTTCACAACAGAAACATTATTAACCATGAACAATCCTAGAATATAGCGCACACTAAATCTACGCATTGCATGCAACAGAAAGTATTGACTTCCTTGCAAAGATTCTACAATCTACGATTGGCTTTGATGAATCCCATGCCAGTATGCTGGTCCTTGAATATCCATGGTCAACTCCTACAAAACAATCAATGTGCACATATCCAACCATATACATATATATCCACATCATCAATATTAGGAAAAGGTGTAAGTCTTAATTATCACTCTTGCAAATCCTATGGCTATAGGAAGTAACTACCCAAAACATAGCTTAGGAGAGAAAACATCCATTAACATGTATAGGTATTATATTCACCATTCCTATCCATGAATTTAAGCAGATATTATGTCTTTAGAAGTATCCACATTTCCATCTTATGTTCACACACACATATATAACATATACATAGAAACCATAAGTTCATATGTTTAAAACCATAAATTCATGTCTATGTGCAATCAACTTGTTCTAGAAGGAGGATAAAAAGTAGTGAGAAAGAGGGCTATTTTAGAAGCCCATCATTCCCCCCAACTGAACTATTGTTGGTCTCCGACAATCATGAAGTTCTGAATCTTGGCACGGACCCTCAAATCATTAGCTGTTCTCTACCCAGACTCATCATGAACATAATCAAAGTATCCATGAGTTGCTTTGAGTCTTTCCCAATGCTGGACTTCAGAGGACATGTCATAATCTGCTAAACTATCATTTATTTCTAGCAATGGCTGTAGGAAGAGTGGAGGTTGAAACCTTAATTGAAACCAATAGTTAAGGAGTGTCCTTCCCAACATAATGTACCATGGAACTCTTCTTATGGCAAGGGTTAGATTTTGTGGTGAGTGAGGTTCCATTTTCTTTAGATCATGTGACATCCTTATCCACCTCTACCTAGAGGCACTAATTTCTATGACAACATCTTTTGAGGAATGCTGGCCCCAGTTTGCAAAAGCTTGTTCTCATACTGGATAGATCTTACTAGCTCCACTAGTGTTTGCTGTGATAGAAAGAAAGTCAAAATATGTCTACCTGGAGTGCTGAACTTCAGGCCTCATCATCAAGGAGCTAACATTTCTTTATCTCTATATGGCATAGCTTGGTGTTCTCTACTCATCTCATTCTACATCCATGACATAACTACTCTTAATTATACATCCCCTACATAGAGGAGTGAATCTCACTCTGTGTCATCAGGTATTGCTAGGTTATGCAAGTACAATTCAAACAATAGGTTTTTCAGAGTCATTGGGGTAGATTGAAAGGCTTAGTAAAATTCATGGGGAGTTGATATGGAAGGATTGAGGCCTTCTACAATCCTTGTTAATTTTAAATTAACAAGTTTATCTTTAAGGAATATTGCATACACCGGTGATGGTGATTTGCATTCCATCAACTCAGGAATTGACCCTGTAATCTAATCAATCCTCCATTTAAATATCTCAATCTCATATGATTTCTGCTCCAACTGAGAATTCTGCTCACTAATGACTCATTTCAATTTTTCCTTTTCTAAATTCCATTGTGTCTTTTCCCATAACAACTACTGGTATAAATTTATCCCCACAGCAAGGGGTGTAGACAAATCTGGTAGGGGTAAAGGTTCCTGATTGAGTATGTCCACCCATCCAAATGGAAAGTGAGGAGTTTTAATTATTTTCTTTGGTGCAAAGGACTTCCCCTTCCACAAAACAATTGTCTTTATTACATTGGTTTCCTCACTAACATCAGCTACCACCTTAGCTAGTGTTTCTAACTTATCCTGACTGCTCTGTTGGGGTACTTCTTCAATAATTTTAGTTCCAAAGTCAGGAATTTCTTCTGAATTCATACTAATGTCTGGCATGGCAGAATTATCTTCAAATTCCTCTGTGCTCTTAGAGTCCTTGTCACTATCAATCAGTATGTAGTTAGCTCCAGGATTAACCTCTATTTCTGGACTCTTCTCTCTTAATATAGTGTCACTAGCTACAGGTTGATGAAACAATTCCTCAGAAGAGGAATTTTCCAAAGACTCATTTTCTACAAATTCAAAAGACTCAATGTTAATAATAGGAACAGGAGCTTCAACATCTTTCTCAAAAAGCCTTCTACTTCTCCTCATAGGGGGTATGGATGAGCTCGGAGGACTCTTCTATTTCTTTCTCTTAGTGACTACCTCCTCTGCCACTACTTTAGGAGGGTTCTTAGGATTCTCTTTAGGAGGGTTCTCAGAATTCTCTTCAGGAGGGTTCTCAGAATTCTCTTCAGGTGGGTTCTCAGAATTCTCTTCTATAGGGGAATGTAGGGTTTCTTCCACATTATCAGTATTATCACTAGGCTGAGGTTCTAATATTTCCTCTTGTAGCTCCGTTATTTTACCCTTATCCTTCCTAGATGTAGACCTAGTCCTTATGGATGGTGAAGATTCAAGAATATTGGGAGCTTCCATACTTTTTTTTTTCTTCCTCTAAGAAGTAGAGGCTCCAGTATTGAAAATTATTTTGCTAGGTGACCTAGAAATGGAAGGAGAGGCTTCAAGATCATTCTCAATTCTTTGAACAATTTTATGAGCCCCAGAAGATGTTTTCTCTCTCCAACCAACACCATGACCTCTAGGGCCGACTACACTAGGTTAAATCTCATTCATTTGAAAAAATTCATCCCATGTCCCAACCTTTTGTCTATTCAATTCCCTTTCTACAATTAATTTTATTAAGCAATGATGTGAAATAGACTGGTTACTTCCTGACTGGACTAATAAAGCTTGTTTTTTCACAATGTTAAATAGGAAGCTGGGAAGATTTACCAGTCTATTGTCATGCTAAAGATGACTGAGAATTTTGAAATGCAAAGCATGCAAGTACTTGTAGTGTCCCTCATAGGTGAAGTACTAAATAACAAATGTGGCTGGCTGGATGAACTCCAGAGGCAAAGATAATTGCCAAGTTACTTGCTTCTTGTTGACATCTAATTGAGGACCACTGTGCAAAGTGAACTGTGCTCTCGCTGAACGCAGGTCAAAATCTTTCACCCATTGTTCACCATCTTGAGGTAAACCAGTCACTTTAGCTACTACATCTTCTATGAACTCAATCTTCAAGCCTTTGACTTCTACAAACCCATCCTTCAAGGTAGAAAAAAATTGTAGAGCAACTTCCTCATTAAACCCTTTAAGGCTTAAACAATAATCCAACCATCCTCTCCTTCTAAACATTTCACAAGTGGATGCATCATTTAATAAAACCCTATGGTCCACTGGTTCATGCCTTTGAAGGTCACCTCCCTTTAATACTCTCAAACAAATTTTGAATTTGCAGAACTACAATTCTCATAGAGTTCAACAATGGCAAGTCACAGACCTCAATGCATTACAGAACAAAATGTCAGGAGAAAGGATGGTGTACAAACTGCAAGTTGATTCATAAAATTAAAGATTTTTGTATGAAATCTAATGATATGAGTTTTGCATAACATCTCATAAAAGCTCACACATGCCAAGGCTGCCACCCTAAACACGTCGCAACATATCATTATAAATCAAGATCATATTTTAATATCTTTAATTCACTTTAAATGTGATGATGCAATAAAAAAAGGATAGATCATCAAGTCATGTTGCAGACACAATTCAAAGACATGATCTTTAATTTTACATGCTAATTTGAGATTTTGAAAATAGAATAATCCCCCCCCAACAAAGTAACGGGATGGGTCCCACCAAGCCAAGTTAAGCAAGAGTGAAAAATTAAAATGACATAAAATCCTAAAAATTAATGAATAAAAATAATATATGTACGAGTATATGTGGCACGAAACTGGAAGCACTGCAGGAAGAGTTGTTTGAAAAATTGCACCTACATATGAAGTGATGGGATGGGATGGATGGCTGGAAAAAGAGAGAAGGTGAGATGAAAAATTATTATGGAGAAAGTATTCCATAAAATGTGAAATATTTATTATGGTGGTCTTGAATGGAATCAAGAATCGACAGAATCCTAGGTAGAAGACCCAGATTCTTTAGCTATAGGATTGCTTGCTTCAGTTGTGCTCTAGAACTACTTTAGGAACTCATCACGGCTAATAGGTTTGTGGTAAAGTTTCAGATGATGCCCATTGACAAGTAACTTAAATTGAACATGACCAATGGTTTATAGTTGTACTGCTCCATCGTCAAATACTGATATGATCTCATAAGGCCCAAGCAATTTGGTATGAAATTTCTCGGGTGTGTGCTGGTATTTGGAATCATATAATAGTGCCCAATCTCTGACAAAAAATTTCTTATCATGAATGAACTTGTCATGCCATTTTTTTCTTTGCTGATGTATCAACTTTGTATTGTGGAGAGTAGACTTCCCATATTCATCCAATCCATTTAATTATAGTAACCTATGTTATTGTACTTTGGTAATATCTATATCCAGATCTAAAGTGGTGTGAAGTGTTTTATGCTAGAACTCAATTGACATAGAGGCGGATTTTCCATATACCAACTCAAAAGGAGTAAACCCTATGGTGGTTTTCCATGTGGTGCGGTAAGCCCATATGGCTTCAGGAAGGTGGGTAGCCCAATCCTTTTTATGCATAGCTACTATTTTAGTGATAATGGATTCGATCTCCCAGTTTGTGATTTCTGCCTGGCCATTGGCCTGAGGATGGTAGGGTGAAGATTTTCCATGACACACCATGTACTCCTGCATCAACTCTATGATAATGTTAGAGGTGAATTATGCCCCTTGATCTGTGATAATTTCCCTTGGCACTCCAAATCTGGTGAATATGCATTCGTAAAGAAACTCAACAACTTTGTAATCTCTGGCATGTCTCAGAGCTTTGGCTTCAACCCATTTTGTTGCATAATCAGTACATACTAAGATGTAAGACTTCCCATGAGAAGAGGGCTCAATAGGTCCAACGAAGTCAATACCCCACTTGTCAAAGGGTGTGACAACTACCTACGGCTATAGGGGCATTTCATCAGTCTTTGTAGGATGTCCCATATGTTGGCACCTATCACAGTGTGAAGTATGTTTTGCTGCATCCTTATGAAAAGTAGGCCAGTAATACCTAGTTGTCAAGATTTTGTAGGCTATCCTCTTTGCGGAAAAATATCCTATGCATGGCTCATCATGGCATGCCTGAAGGATGTCATAAGTTTCATCCTCTCGAATGCATCACCTTGTGACCTAGTCTAGTCTTGTATAAAACATGAAGACTGAAATCCAAGAGAAGTTAAAACTCTTTTCAACTAATAGACGATGTTGTTTAGGAGAAAAGTGAGGTGGCATTCTCCCTATAGTAAGGTAGTTGGCTAAGTCTACATAACATGGATTAAAATAATCAATAGAAAACAAGTTCTCATTAGGGAAACTATCATCAATTGCTACAGGATCATTTGACACTTGTAGTCATGACAAGAAATCGGCCACTACATTAGCCTTTCTTGGTTTTTCTATGATCTTTACATCAAATTCTTGCATGAGGAGTAACCAGCGTGCTAATCTACCACTAATGGAAAGTTTATTCATTAAGTACTTGATAGCTGAATGATAGTATAAACAAATACTTCATAGCTTGTGATGTAGTGCCTAAATTTATTTAGTGCATAAACAACTGCTAACAACTCTTTTTTAGTAACAGTATAATTTAATTCTTCTCCTTGCAAATTTTTGCTAATATAGTAAATTGCATGTTCAATAATACCTTCCTTTTGTCCTAGAACTACTCCAATAGCATAGTCATATGCATCTGTGTGGATATGGAATGGAAGATTCCAATTAGGTCCTTTGAGAATAGGTGTTGTTGTTAGAACATCTTTCAACTTCTAGAATGATGCTTCACATTCCTCTGTCCATGAAAATTCAGCTTCTTTCTTCAACAAATTATATAATGGTGCTGCAAGTTGGCTAAAGTCTTTTATGAACCTTTTGTAGTAACCAGCATGGCTAAGGAAACTTTTGACATCCTTCTACTTAACTAGTGTGGGGAGTGTGTTTATAACTGCAATTTTTGTAGGGTCAACCTGAATTCCAAAAGATGAAAGGTAGTGTCCTAGGACTACTCCCTCTTCCATAGTCATGTAGCACTTCTCACTATTAAGAGAGAGATTGTAATCTTGACATCTCTTAAGAACCTTTTTCAAGTTTTCTTATGCTTCTTCAAATGTGGTTCCATGAGTTGTAAAGTCATCCATATAGATTTCAACACAATCAACAACAATGTTAGAGAAAATACCCAGCACTACTCTCTGGAAAGTAGCACGGGCATTACATAATCCAAATGGCAAGACTAAATAAGCAAAGGTTCCCCAAGGGTAGGTAAACGTTGTCTTGTCCTGGTCTTCTGGTGATATTTGTATCTAATTATACCCATTGAAGCCATCTAAAAATGAAAAAAACTTTTTACCCACAAGATTATCAAGTACTTGGTCAATGAAAGGTAGTAGAAAGTGATCCTTCTTAGTGGCTTTGTTAAGTTCTCTATAGTCAACACAAACTCTCCACTTTCCTCCTTTTTTTGGAATAATTACAAGAGCAAAAACCCACTAACTGTCAGAAATAGGATAAATGAAACCTGCACTAAGAAGCTTCTGCAACTCGGTCTTAACTATATCTCTTAAAGTAGGGTTAATTCTTCTTTGAGCTTGCCTCACTGGCTTGTATTCTGGGATTATATATATTCTATGAGTATAGATTTTGGGATCTATCCCTTTCATGTCATTATAATCCCATGCAAAGTCTTGCTGACTATCTTGTAAAAGCTTGAGAAGACTAGACGTCTGAGATTTAGTGAGATTTTTATTAAGCTCTTTTCCCAAAACAATTTCAACTCTCTTAACTATTTCTAGCATCTAAATTTTTGCTATGGATGGAGACTTTATCTCATGGGGTAGCAAGGTGTGAAGATAATTAGGTGCTGCAAGAAGTTGAGATGTGGTTTTCTTGGGTAGTATCATTTGAAGGGAACAATTTGGATCATCACAAGATGACTCCTCAGAACCATATTGATTGGTAAGAATTGCTGCTAGTATATCATCTTCTTCTTGTGATACCATGAATGGGTTTCTCTCAATGACCATGAGTTTTTGCATAGAGTTTACTTCAAGGGCAGCATCTCCTAAGTCTAGCCAAACAATTTGATCAAGTTCAATTTGGGGTTTTTTTGGAGAATACAGAGTTAACTTCTTGGTATTGATTCCATCTGATATGGTCATCTTCCCTAAACAACATGTAATGAAAGCATCAGTTGTGGCTAACCAAGGTTGTCCTAGGATTAATGGATACCCCCCTAGGATGGATTTGGGTGACAATACTATAAAATCAGAAGGGTAATCTAAGGAGTCCAAAGTAACAACAATACCCTCAACCATACCATCAGGCTTGACTATGGAATTATCAGCTAACTGCAATATTGTTGGTGTGTCCTGCAAACTAATGATACTAAGTTTCAATAGAACTTCCCTAGTCATAACATTAATTGATGCTCCCAAGTCAATGAGAACATTTTGAATTTGTGTACCATTAATGTAGATGGTTACCACTGGACTTCTTGGATCTGAATACTTAGGCATGACAACTTTTCTTAGCATGAGATCAGAGAGTTGGCCTAAGACATGGATAGTATCAGGGTCTTTCTTTTTCCTTCCAAGTTGTTTGATATAGGCTTCTTTAATTGCTTTGGTATAGACTGGAATTTCTTTAAGGGCATCCAACAAGGGAATCTGTACTGTCATTTGCTTAAGCTGATCGATCAAATCAGTGGCTACAGGATTTTCTTTTGGAGGAAAAGCCTGAGACAATCTTTGTGGATAAGGAGGATTCTTAGGCACTAGTGTAGTTTGAGTAACATGTGGAACATCAACAAGCTAGTTCACGAGTATATCTTCAGTATCAGCAACTTTGGTGATTATTGGACCCTTGGGTGTAGGCAATGTAGTTCCTGATCTAAGATGGATATCATTTATGTGCAAGGAATAAGCTTGTTGCTTATTATTAGGATTTGGATTTGGCTGAGCAGGAAGTTGAGTTGGCTTTTGAGGGTTGCTATTTGCTATAGGTGGCAGTGGCATAATAGCTTGCTACTGAGGTGGGGGCATTATTGCTTGTTGTGATTAGGTTGATTGGGTCCCCACTGAGGTTGTGGTTGCCAGCTACCATGAGGTGGCCATTGGCTATTCTGATGTGGCTGCTGATAAGAGTTATACTACTATTGGTATGGGTTAAATGGTGGTTGTTGTGGATAGGCTTGGTTATAGTATGGCTATTGATTGGACCAGTTGTGATTCCAATTCTAACCTTGAGGAAAAGAATTTTGGGGGTTTTGGTTTGGCCAATAGCTATTATTATTATAACCAAAATTATTCAATGGGTCTAGAGGCATACTTTGTCTTTGGGCCCATGGACACCTTTGAGTAATGTAGAAAACATTTGCATTCTCCTCATCTATGGCTTTGAACTTAGTGGGCATTGGATTAATGTCCATAGATGCAACCATCTTACATTTACAATTTCTCTTCTTTTCTCTACAATGAGAACAAAACTTAGCAAGCACAACATCTGACTCTTCCTTCTTCCTCCTCACTTGCATACTATCCAGCTGAGTGGCGACATCATTAATGATGTCTTGCTTGAAGTCAGATAGAAAATTAGACAACTCCACTTTGGATACTCTTGAACCACCATTAGACTTATATGGTAGATCTCTAAGTCCCCTACCCTTCTTCAAAGTGGCCCTTGAATAATTTTGACATATATTCTTTATGTCAACCTAGCCTTTTTGTGTGATATCTCCTCCTGCCATTAGGTCTAGAGCCTCAATACTTCCTATTATACACTAAGTTTTGTGCCTTTGTTTCAAGCTCTCTTGGTCTTGATAACTTAGTATAACATGGGAATCATCTCAAGGTTGTGGGACCTTTTGCTAACCGAGATGAGACCTCCAAGTTCTAGGCTGGTTCCTCTTGGATTGTCACCTTAGTTTTCTCTTAGACAGGAAAGTAAATCTTTGAAGGGAAAGGGTTAGAAGGAGTGCATGAAAGGGAAATGACTGAAAGAAAATCTACCTACTAGGTGATGCACCGAAACTAGGGTTTGGATCTTAGTATAGAGGGATGAAATCAGTGAAAGACCTAGGTCTAGTAGATCACAACTTACTGAATAGGCTTGCATAAGGATTTCATAAGAGGGCCTAAACATTAGACGCAACCTATGACCTGCAAGTAGATATTATCTTCAGCAAAAGGGCATAGGAATGAGACAGAATGATAGGGGGCTGAAGAATACCCACAAACTCACTCAAATTAGATCAAACATAGTAGTACACATGTAAGCTAAAAGTAAGAGGGATCAAGAACCCTAAATATCACTGAGAGCATTCATAAACCTTAATCCAATAAGAGATAATGCAAACAAGGAAGCACAGGGACATGAATGATTGTCATAAATTGCCTCTATAATATTTGTATTATCAATGGGAATTTACAGAATGTGGAAAACTAGAGGGCAGGAAGAAATGCCACATATAGTTTCTTGAGAAAAGTCTTCCTCTTTTACAAAATGTGAATTCTGAGCACTAAAGGCTCCAAAAAACAATATATACATCCCTCACTACATGCATGCAGGAGTCAAAAATTCTAACTAGGGTTACAGGTGTTACAATAAAATAATCAACCCTAGGGTACTGAGAAGACTAATCATAAATAAAACTATGCAGTATCATAGCCGATCAGATATTCATCCTTGCATGCCCATCCTTGTACTATAATCAACCTACAAAACAACCTGAATTCATCATCCTTACTACCTTAAAGCCATGCCAGGAATGCTAACTGGTACCTCACTGAGACAAAGATCAACATACGATGGCTGCCTAGATCCTCCTCATCATCCTCCCTTAACTGCGCATGTCTTGGAGACATAAATTCTTCAAGCTACCCGCGCCTGCAAACATCTCTACAGAAGACAACCCGCAAAAACTGCCTGCACCACCTTGAAAATATCATTGGTCACATGATTGCATGAGCTCAAAAAGCTGCATGGGATCATGCCACAAGCCTTTTAGAACTATCACCGCTACCATAGACCACTTGTTTCATGGTCGCATGTGGTTAAGAGACCACATGCGATCATGTGACCAAGTGCTAGATGCCACGCAAGATACCTCGGGCTCAAGATCGCACTGCATTTTTAACCACAAGTTTTACCCCAGGTTCAGCCTCTTCTTAGTCACCAAGTCACTTAACTTTTCCTTAACCTCAGTTACATCTAGCGACCACACGAAATCTGTTAACCGCGCAACTGCGCATTTGCTTTACCAACCCCAGGCCCACCTGAAAGGTGAGATTCAAATCAGATGGTGGTCGCATGATTGCATGGGATCAGAAGATCTCATGCAAACATGTGACCACCATAGATCTTGCATCTATGGGGCTCATGCTATACCTCCAGCCCACCACAGACTAGACACGTCACCTCTAGAGGACCCACCAGAAGCTCTTCATTGCACTTGCGCCATTGCAGATACTCCAGACCCATGAGCCCCTAAGATCACATCGGGTAGTTGTCGCATGATCTCATGGAATTGGAAGATTCCATGAGATTATGTGACAACCATCGGATCTTCACCGCATTGGCACCACAAGCTTCGGGCCCACTAGCAAATGTTCGTCACTAGCCAGCTAATGAAACACAAACACATCACCAAACTACAGGCTCCTATCAGCGCAGTTAATGGCTAGTTGCATGTTCATATAGCCTAAAAAGGGGCTATGTGATCATGCAATAAACCACTAGCATTCTTTAACAGGACTATCAACGGTTAGTCACATGGTCACATAAGGGGAAAAGGACGTATGCGATCATGCAACAACCCGCATAACAGCTTACTGAAAACCAATTGGGCCCCACTTGTCAGAGTTGCACACTTATGAAATGAATGCCGCTAGAGGAAGAAGTGCAAAGTGTAGGAGTCAAAAACACACTAAGCTTTCAGAGTGAAGGTCGAAAAAACACTGAGCTTTTGGACCAAAAGGCAGAAAACATAGAGGGTTTTTGACACTTTGAACAATTTTTTGGAACTCTACGGCCTGAGTATCTCCTGCAACATTAAAACTTGAATATCTCTGAGGGCTTTGCAAATTAAGTGATGCAATCTAAACTGAAGCATGGAAACACATTGAAGAACATGGGGGCAAGATTGTACACCATAAAACTTCAAGGATCTACTTTGCAAAATAAAACAAGTTGCAGCAGGGATGGGGATTAGGAAAAATGCAGAGACCCAGAAACCTGGCCAAATTTGTAGGATAGGAAATTTTGGGCAACACTTCCATCATTCACACCTTTTAGGAAGAGGTGTTTCTGAGATGCCTCATTTAGCTGGTGCTATGTATTATGCTGTAGGTTGAACATAAATTTGGATACATAATCCTCTAGGGTTTCATCCTCCTTTTGAGACATTTTAAAAATGTCATCATCTTTCAAATATTGACCTCTACAGTACTCTTTGTACTTCAAAAGGAACATCGTGCACATGGAATTCCAATCTTCTACAACATTAGCACCTAACCCCATGATCCATCTCATAGTAGCTTCTTTTAGAGTTGATGGAAACAACTTCAGCTTGTGGGCATGAATGGTATAGTCATAACTCTGACAAAGAATATCAAATTCAAAGAGGAAGGTCTCAGGGTCCTCTGTAAAGAGGCCAGAAAATTTGGGAAGTGCAGTAGTAGGTATATTCTTCAAATTTTGGTTACCTTGTTGTTGAGGTATAGGAAAAGGAAAGGGAGCCTAAGCAGACATTCTAGGAGGAGGACGTGGTGGTGGTGGCTGATATATAATAAGAGCAAGCGGGTTACCTTGGTATTTAGGTTCAACAAATAGGTCATTCAAATGTAGTGATTCCTCAGATGATGAAGAGTATATGTGTTCCTGAGCATCAGCAAATGGATTTTCAAAGGGTTCTTCTTCTTCGTTCTCACTTAGAGGTTCTTCAACTTGAGGATTAAATAAATCAAATGGCTCTCCTTGGTAGTTAGAAAAAAGAAATCTCCCAAGGTGATCTCTCCTTCTATGCATAAAAATGCTTACTTAAGTACTAGATTAAAATGAAGACTAAAACTAGAAGGATAGATTTGAATTAGTACCATCCCTGACAGGATACAGGAAATAGAAAAGTTCTAATACATATATCAGTAGCTGCAGGAACAACATAGTTCTAATACATATAAATGAACAGGAAATGAACTCTACACTAACAAAACAATTCACTCATCAAGTGGGCCCCCTTGAATGAGTGAATGAGAAGTATAATCAAGATGAAAGATGCAAACTTGAATTGAGCATTCTATTCATCCATAAAATGATTACACTTGATTGGAATAATATGCAAAAGTTCTACTAAAAACTAGTTTGTTCAACTAACTCCAAAAGAGTCACAACAGTCGATTATTTAAAAGGAAGCTACAACTATCTCCTAAATCTATGATCACTTCATAAATGAGGATTGGTTAAAACTCATAAAGTTTCACAACATAAATGTTATTGACCATGAACAATCCCAGAATATACTGCACACTAAATCTATGCATTGCACACAATAGAAAGTATTGACTTGCTTGCGAATATTCTACAATCTACGGTTGGCTTTGATGACTCCTTTGCTAGTATACTGGTCCTTGAATATCCATGGTCAACTCTTGTGAAATAATCAATGCGCACATATCCAACCATATACATATATATCCACATCATCAATATTAGGAAAAGGTGTAAGTCTTAATTATCACCCTTGCAAATCCTATGGCTACAAGAGGTAACTACCCAAAACATAGCTTAGGAGAGAAAACATCCATTAACATGTATAGCTATTATATTCACCATTCCTGTCCATGAATTTAAGTAGATATTATGTCTTTAGAAGTATCCATATTTCCATCTTATGTTCACACACACACATATATAACATATACATAGAAACCATAAGTTCATATGTTTAAAACCATAAATTCATGTCTATGTCCAATCAACTTGTTCTAGAAAGAGGATAAAAAGTAGTGAGAAAGATGGATATTTTAGAAGCCCATCACTCTTCATCAACCTTTCTCCAAATAAGATCAACTTAGCTCTAATACCATTCTGATGTAGTCAAGGATGGAGGATCTAATTAAGGACTATCCAAGCTTGTAGCCAAACACCAACACAATAGAATAACACAACAAGGAAACTAGATCTGATAGAAAAATAGGTATCTTTATTCATCAACAACTTATTACATGCAATGTGCCAGGCTGTAAGGCCTTCCCAGTTATGGCCAATTACAAAGAAAGAAATAGTTTTGCAAGATCATGTAGGATCCAATACACTTATTAGCTAGCCTAGGTCTGCAACACAACATGACATTGGTAGGCACTCCAAGAAAGATCTCAACTTGTGTTTGCAAGCCACCAAGAAATCTTCTTGTTCCTAAGCTCACAAGCTACTAACTCTGCTACACTTCTATCTTCCTTCTACCTCCTCTAATAATCTTCCCTAAACAACTACCCAAACACCATCATAAATACTAATCTTTAGCTACAAGTCAGTTGGATGACATAATTAACTGCTAAGCCAAGTCAGCTCTCATTACAAACAAATATTAAATACAATACAACTCGGCTCTCAAATAGCCTTACAATAATTAAATTTAACATGTCAACCTCCAGATCCACATAGGAGAATGCAACATCAGCTACCAATAATAAATGCACCAAGTCAGCCTCCCAAATCTCCAAGAACACCCGTCGATAAACCAAACTACTAAGTGCCAGGAAATATACGGAGAAAACATACCAACTGAGCTCCACAAGCATTACCGAGCACTAGAAATGCTGAGTCTCCTTCCATGACCAAGCTTCCTTCAGTGACCAAGTCCTTCAGCAACCAAGCCACTTCAATGACCAAGCAACATACATAAACACTAAGACCCCGTCGGTAACCAAGCACAAAGAAACAAAACACCAAGTCACTGAGTAACCATCATCCACCGAGCTCCATCAGTGAAGCCAAGTAGACTCCAACTGAGAAATACCAGCAAAGACTAAGAAACACCAGTCTTCTACCAAGATCACCAACCAATTAACCAAACTCCACCAAATAGTTACTGAGACTACTAGAATCTTTAGGAACTGAGAATGCTCCTACATCACATATACCCAACAATGTACACTGAGCAGAATGGGTGCTAAACTAATGAACTAGACTGAGTAGACTGGTTACCAAACATGAAGTGTATCATGCAAGTATGTTAACCAAGAAAAGGTATTACCAAGAAGGAATAACATGTTAAATGAGAAGATTAGTAAAGATTACTGAGTGATATAGGATGAACATAAAAGTTTGATCAGAATCTACCAAGCAAAGAAAATAGTTTATGGAGATTGAGGTAAATGTTACGTAAGATTTATTGGGAATGAAGACATGATTATAATGATTCCATGGCACAGATTGAACCAATGAAACTAAAGAAGATATTTATTGGAAAGAGGAAATGAATATGGATCCTTGATCTATTCGACTGATATTTCTAGAAGCATCTAAACCCAGATTAGGTCATGTAGTTAGGAAGCTACTAAAACAATACATAAGGATGAATAAAAACATAGGCTGCATGTGAGATTAGAGAGAAGCAATGAATTAGAGAAGAGAAAGAGAAATTAAGGCTAATGAGAAGAGATAGTTGATAATTATGATGGAATAAGTTAGAGAAATAAAATGATACTATAGAGAGCAACAAGGATCTGACTTAACATACATGTAGATGCATATTTATAGATCAGTTATTACTAGAATGCACTATTGTTTTTGTATTCTTTTATCCCACATTTTTGGAAGGCTTTGAAAATCTTTTATTGTAAAATATTTTAATCGAGTTCACACTTAATGAGTGTTGCAAAATCCTTTAACTGGGTAGACTTTAGCTGGTCTTATTTTGTATTATTCCTAATTGGGTAAATCATGAGAAGTTATATTTTGTATGTTGTAATTGAGAAACCTTTTTCTATAGTAGTGAAGGATAGTGGGTTTCATCCCCACCATATTTTTTACCTCTCACCAAGGGTTTTTGTGTAGCCAAAATCTTGTGTCAATTGTGTTTATGTGTTATGTGTGTTATGCATGAATGAGTTTCTTTACTTTATTTACATTCAGAAAATAGTTTGTTAAGTTTTATGCATGTAGGGATAAATGGGGGTAAAATAGTTATTGAAGGATAAAAGTTTTATAAGGTTCTAATTGATGCCCCCTCTTAGCACATTAACTTTCCAATAGTTGGTATCAGAGTGTCGAATCTTATTTAGAACTTTAATCACTTGAGAGGAAAGATCTGGAAATGGAAAGCTATAGGTATGAAAAGGTGATTGAGAAAATGAACATGGAGCTAAAATTTGCAAATGATCAAATTGATGGACTAAGAAGGAAGTTGAAGCATTCATTAAACAAGAGAGAGGAGTTAGCTCATCAACTTAAAGACACTCAAGATCAAGTTGAAGAACTTGAAGAACAATCAGAGGGAAGTTTGTCTAGTGAATATGAAGCTACCATATCAGACCTAACTAAAAAGAACAAATCTGTAACTGAGTAGGTAAAATCATTGAAAAGGGAAAAAAAACTCAACTGGTAAGGATGTGTGAAGTCCTAGAATATAAAAAAAATATGAAGATGATAATAGAGTTATTGAAAATGAGAAACGGAAAATAAGTGAAAGACTAGATGAGAAAGATGCTAAAATACACAGGTTGACACAAAATCACTATAATATGACTGATCATTTAATCAATGTTAATCAAGAGATTGAAAGAAAAGTGGAAGAGATTGATGGATTGAGATTAGATATTGAACATCTGAAGAATTAGTTAAAAACTAAAAAAATAAGACAATGAAATACTGAAGAGATCTAAGGAAAGCATAAGGAAATTGGATGAATAGTTGAGATACCAAATAAGACTGGGAGACATCAGGGGATTAGGCTTCACAGAGAACTTTGCAACTAAGAAAGGATAATCATCTAAGAAATGTGAACATAAAAATGTGCATACAACTCCAAAACACAAAAATCTAATATGTTATCACTGTGGAAAACTGGGTCACACAATAAATGCATACAGTCCAACAAGGTTGGTAAGTCATTTACTACACCTAAATTTGATGGATACTATTATAAATACAATAAGTATGGCCATAAAGAATATGAGTGAAGATATAAAATTGACATGAATTAAAGACAAAAAAGATTTGATGGTTACTGCTATACATGCAACAAGTATGGACACAAATCATGAGACTGCAGGTCACAAAAGAAAAAAAAATTGGATACCAAGTAGACAAGTAAATAGTATCAACTCAGATTATAACACATGGATTACTTGTACTACTTGTGGAAGATCTGATCATATTGCTGTAAAATCTATAAGATTGCATATGAGAGGTAATATTTGTACTTGGAAGACACCTACATGGATTTTTCTCATTCTCACAAGGTTGGTCATTTGAGCAAAGACTGTAGGTAGTGAAAGTATGTCCTGAATAATGAAGACTCTAAAGGAAAAGGCATAGTAAATATTGATAAAATTTGCAGTCAAATGAAAATAATATGAATAAGGAATACTAAAGCTATTGGAACATTAGCTAGATCAATCAGTGACACCTCATCCTTTGTATTAGGTGACTCCACAACTACAAACTAAACTATACAGGTAGGTATAGAATTGTATTTTAATTTTTTTTATCATACAATAGTTCCTCATATTAGGAATAGTCCCAAGAGATAACTGAGGGGGGATGGGGGGGGTGAATTAGTTATCTAAAAGATTTAATTATTTATCCCATTAAGTATACTTAAACATAAAGCATAAACACAATGAAAAAACACATGAACACAACACCAATATTTTGGTTACGGGGAAACCCAAATAGGTAAAAACACCGGTGGGAATTGACACCCACTAATATTTTGCACTAGTGTATTATGATCCTTGTTAGAAGATCCTTAATCCTATTAAGAGTTACTTTACAATATTTTTAGTATAGTAGACCTGGTCAAGGGTCAAACCTTGTTAGGAGTCTTTAACAATAGTCCTTGTTAGGGGAGAGGATGCACTATCTGAGAGCTCACTGCTCAAAGGGGCGAAGCCTAAAACCTTCTAAATAATAGATACACACTATATCTGGATCTTGGTGAACTATGCTTAGACTTGTCATCTGGATCAATTCCAATGTATAGCACAAACACTTTACTTGGTCACATAGAACTTCTAATGGCTCAACACTTCATACACTCTGCTCTGCTCTTCTTAATCAACTATGAACCACACTCAAGAAATCACAAATGATTGCCTATAAATATCTTTCCTCTAAATGATATAATCAATTAGGCCTATTAGAACCACCTTGAAATCATATTAGAGAAACCATAACAAACTATGATAAACATTATGTTGGCTCTACTATGCACGCAACACATTCTGGGACCTATCCAATAAGATAATTATAGACGCACACTACACTCTGTCAGCTCTACCAAAACAACTGGATCTTTCTCCTCAAGCTGAATTACTTCATGCAATCTTAACCAAACATCAATAAATCTCCTCTAAGATTACATCCAAGGGTTCATACCCACATGATAGGTGCAACTCCAGAACCAATAAAATCTATGTCGGCTCTTCTGAATAAACACAAGAAACTACTACTGGCAAATAGCGAATGCATAACTTCACTTCTACTGACTATCAGACTATGCATCCATGACTGAAACATCACTAACATGTCTTAAAAATATATCCAAGCACACAAGGCTCCATGATAACTATACAGACTACCATATAGAGAACATTGTCTGTTACTCTGTCAGGAACACTACTGACACAAGCTGCTATATAACTATCTGTACTAATAGTTAACCTCTGTGCCCATGATATCATGCTGATATCATGTCCATGCTACATATACTGAAATCTTACTACATAAGACTTCCATGCATGCTACTTTCCATTTGTTGTCATCAATGACAAACATATAGATAGTACTGGCCTGCTGGAAAATTTCCAACAATCTCCCCCTTTGGCATTGATGGCAACATGTGGAATGAAAAATCACCACCAACCCAAATGAATATTTCTTTTATAACATTCTCCATTTCCTCTTCAAAAATACCCTAAAGATGAATCCTCCATCTGCTGCAATATTTTCCAACATTCTCCATTTCTTGAATTGAACTACTGTCATAACTGAATACTACTCCCCCTTAGTATATTACTCCTTTTTACTCCTATTTTTCATGACTATATATTACTCCCCCTTTGACATCAATGGAAAAGGGTGCCATTCATTTTAAGCACCGGTACTACTCCTAAGGTAGAATACTCAACCTTCCATCAATCCCTAAGGACTGATGCCTTTCCTTCTTTCTTTTTAAGCAGAATCAGGGAAGGGAATTACTCCCAACTTCTCCCTAAGATACTCAAAAGTATCTTTTGGCAAGGGCTTTGTGAATATGTTTGCCAACTGATCTTTAGTACTCACATAGTCTAGCTTGGCTTCTTTCTCTACCACTTTCTCTCTTAGGAAGTGATACTTGATCTCAATGTGCTTTGTCTTTGGATGCATCATAGGGTTCTTCAACATATTGATAGTGCTAGTGTTATCATAGTGAATAACAATAGGATAATCAATTTGAATTCCAAAATCCTTTATCATATGCTTGATCCAAACAATTTTAGAAAAATTCAAGGCTACTACAATAGACTCCGCTTCTACTATTGACTGAGAAATACAATTTTGTTTCTTGCTTGTCTAGGTGACAAGTCTATCACCAAGAAACACTGCTCCACCTGATGTACTCTTTCTGTCATCAACACATCCTACCTAATCTACATCTATATACACATGAAGCTCAACATTCTCTGAATTAGGATACCATAGACCATAGTCTATAGTTCCTTGTAAGTATCTAAATATCTTTTTTACTACCATGAGATGACTTTGTTTAGGCTCTACTGCAAATCTGCCAACTATGCCAACTGCATTGGAAATATCAGGTCTAGTTTGAGTAAGATAAATAAGTTTTCCAATTATAGAATTGTACAATGTTATATCAACTACTGGTCAGTCATCTTATTTTGTAAGCTTGCATCCAGTAATCATAGGAGTCCCTACTAGCTTGCAATCATTCATCTTGAATTTCTTTAATATTTCTTTCACATACTTGGACTGATTAATGAAAATACCTTTCTCTATCTACTGTACATTTAATACTAAAAAGTATTTGATAGGACCAATCATACTCATCTCAAATTAATTTTTCATCTCAGCAAATTCAGCACTAAGTTTGTCATTACCTCTAAAGATAATATCATCAACAAATAGCTACAAGTAGAAAACCTTCAAATGTCTCTCTTATGAATAGATTACAGTCTGCTTCTCCTTTCTTGAATCCAATCTTTGTTAGATATCCATCTAGTCTCTCATACCATGCTCTAGGGGCTTTCTTAAGTCCATAGAGGGCCTTCTTCAATCTGCATACCATATTAGGTCTGTCTGATAAGGCAAATCCTTCTGGCTGTTCAATGTATACTTCTTCTTTCAAATCTCCATTTAGGAATGCTGACTTGACATCCATCTGATAAAATTTGAAGTTTTTGGCTATAGCATAGGCTAAAAACAACTTAAGAGATTCTAATCTTCTTAGAGTTACAAATGTGTCTGAATAAACAATGCCTTCTCTTTGTGCATGATGCAGGAGAATCTTGGGTCCTTGGCAATCCTGTGTCACTAAAAATATGTTTGAAGTTTTCTATGTTGCTTAGTTTATTATTTGGTCAAGTTGGTCAGTAGTTGGTTAGTTTTCTTTGGTTACCGAGTATGGTCAGTCATCTCCTAGGTGGTCGGTTATTTCAATGGCACTCGGTGGTGCTTGTCTATTGCTTGGTCATCCTTGTTTACCGAGTAGTTTATTTTTGAGCTCTTGTTGGGCCGAATTGTGCATTTATTATGGGTCATAGATTTAATGATGGAATCTTTCATTAGGAGGTGTGTGGTCCTAGATCTGACCATTCCTTTCATTGATTGTAGATCTAAAGGCTGACTCAGTTTGGTGTATAAATGTAGTTGTTTCGTTGTAGTTTAAGAGTTTTTTTTAGATAGAAGATAGGGGTAGACATTAGAATTGAGTTTTTAATAGATCCTCACATGTTTGAGGACTTATGAGATTCATTGTAATAGCTGGCTGAAATTGGGAAGGTCTTACAGCCCTGCATTTATGATTTTATTTGATCAAAATATATGAATGGTTCTGCATTATCTCTCTCACTGTTGTGTTTGTTGGCTTTCGCATTATGTTGAGAAGGTTTGGATCATCAGGGTGTGCCATCCTTTGGTCCCTCTTGACCCCTACCTTATGTTAGGTGGTATTAGAGAAAGGTTAGATCTTGATCTAGGTCTGCGGATCTAGGTTTTCTAGTTCCTCTTAAAGCACTAATTAATTGTTGTGGGGTAGCAGATTGTGATTTGACCTACAATTGTAGAGGGTTGTTAAGATGGTTCATGGGAGGTGAGATGAAGATCTAGGATTAGTAGATATGCTAAGACAAATTGCTGCTAGACTAGAAGTAGTGGAGATAGCCCAAAGAAGAGGCACACATCTTGAAGATGTTAGTGATGATGAACTTGAAGAACAATAGGTGAATGCAAAACCTG
Source organism: Chamaecyparis obtusa (assembly GCA_027943335.1). NCBI lineage: Eukaryota > Viridiplantae > Streptophyta > Pinopsida > Cupressales > Cupressaceae > Chamaecyparis > Chamaecyparis obtusa. The sequence continues at coordinate 44,134 of BSBK01014524.1, forward strand.
CACCTATTATGGATCAAGGTGAAGAAATATTTTTGAAGGCATTGACAATTTTGAAGTCTACACCACATTTCAACCCTCCTGAATATGCTGGAAAATTGGATTATGATGAATTGGTGAACTGGATCACTGAAATGGAAAAGTATTTTGAATATGAGAATATCCCTGAGGATAAGAAGGTGAAGATTGCAAGCACTAAGTTGAAGAGTCATACATTCCTATGGTGAGAACATCTACAATTGGATAGGAAGAGGAAGGGAAAAGACAAAATCAAGATATGGAATAAGATGGTAAATAAATTGAAAGCAAAATTCTTACCCTGTGATTATTAGATTAACCTAGTTTAGCGAATGCAAAGCTTGAAGTAGAAAAATAGCTCAGTAAAAGAGTATATTGAGGAATTCTATAGATTAGATATCAGATCTGGACATGATGAAGATGATGTGGAAAGAATTGGTAGATACTTGAATGGTTTGAGAGTTTCTATCCAAGAGGAGATCAACGTGGTTAAGTTGGAGAGCACTGAAGAGGCTTATCAATTTTCTTTGAAAGCCGAGGAGAAATTGAACAAGAGACATGAGAAAAGATAGATAGGTCAAGGTGGTAGATTCCCTAGAGGAAGAGGTATATCTAATGGTAGATCTGAACCTGAAAAGACAAATCTAGACAAAGGAAAGACCGAGTAGAAAGGTGAAATTTCATCTAGAGGTAGAGGTAGTAACTACTGAGGTGGTTATAGAAGAGGAATTTTTTGAGGAACTTGTTATAACTATGGAGAAGAAGGACATAGATCATTTGAATGCACACAAGTAACTAAGAAGGTTGGTAGCAATAGAAATGCATTGGTGAAAGAAGAGCCATTGAATGAATCTGAGAAGAAAAGTAACCTGATGGTAAGGAGAGCACTATGGAATGAAAGCAAAAAGGAAGATCTAGTAAGGAAAAGTTTGTTCAAGACTAGATGTAGAGTTTCTGATAAAGTTTGGAAGGTAATCATTGACAATGGTAGCTTGGAGAATATGGCATCTGAAGAGATGGTCACAAAATTGCAGTTGGAAATATTGGAACATCTGAAACCCTGTCAGATTTCATGGATCAAAGATGAGCATACACTCTTGGTAAGTGAACAATGTTATGTGAATTTGAAAATTGGAAAATACTATGATAAGGTGTTCTATGACATCATTCCTATGGATTGTTGTCATATTTTGTTGGGTAGACCTTGGCAATATGATAGACATACTATATATGATGGGAGATTGCATAAGTATACTATTGTGGCTGATGCAAAGAAGTAAATCTTGTTACCATTGATGGAAGAACTTGTTAGTAATGTTTGCACATCAATGAAATTTTTCTTGATGGAAGGAAGGAAGTTTGTGAAATATTTGAAAAGGAATGATGTATGTTTTGTTGTAATTCCTAATAAGCCGAGTAAGAAAATAGAAGATAATGTCCCTGAGGAGATTGACAAGTTGCTCACCGAGTATAGTGAAATCATTTCTGATAATGTACCTGATGTTTTGCGGCTGAAAAGAAGTATTGATCATTGTATGGATCTAATCCATAGAGCTAGTTTACTGAATAAGGCACCTCATTGGTTGACACCTACCGAGAATCAGGAATTGAATCGATAGATTCAAGAGTTGCTAGGGAAAGGTTTGATCAGAGAAAGTTTGAGTTCTTCTGTAGTACCTATTGTATTAGCACTGAAGAAGAATGGGGAATGTAGAATGTGCACTGATTCTAGAGCAATCGACAAGATAAAAGTGAAGTATGGGTTTCCTATACTGAGAATGGATGACATAATGGATAGTTTGATTGGAGGAAAGTATTTCACCAAGATTGATTTGAATAGTGGACATCATCATATCAAAATCAAAGAAGGTGATGAGTGGAAGACTACTTTCAAGACAAAAGAAGGTTTGTATGAGTGGTTGGTTATGCCTTTTGGTTTAACTAATGCACTGAGTACTTTTATGAGGCTGATGAATGAAGTTTTGAGGAAATTATTTGGAAAATTTGTGATTGTATATCTTGATGACATTTTGATATTTAGTAAGACTAGAGAAGAACATTTGTTGCATGTTAGACAAGTCTTGTAGAGATTAAAAGAGGAAAAGTTGCTGATAAATATGAAAAAGTGTTCATTTATGAAAGAAGAGATTGTGTATTTGGGATTTGTTATTTCTACTGATGGATTGAAGATGGATCCTAAAAAGGTTGAAGGTATTCTAAATTGGCCTACACCTGAAAATGCTAGTGAGATAAGATCATTTCATGGACTGACAAGTTTTTACAGGAAGTTCATTAGAAATTTTAGTGCAATTTGTAATTCTACGACTGAGACTATGAGAGGAGACAAAAGAGTATTCAAGTGGACACATGGAGCTAATAAAATTTTTGAGACTCTGAAGTAGAAAGTTGTTGAATTACCCATTTTGGCTTTACCTGATTTCAGTAATGTATTTCAAGTAGAATGTGATGCAAGTGGAAGTGCAATTGGAGCTGTGTTGAGTCAAGAAGGTAAACATGTTTCTTTCTTTAGTAAAAAGTTGAATGATGCTAGAAGGAAATATTCTGTGTATGATCAAGACTTCTATGCTATTGTTCAAGCACTAAAGAAATGGAGACATTCTTTGATACCGAGTGAATTTGTGTTGTATACTGATCATAAGGTTTTACAGTATTTGGGTAGTTAGAATAAGTTGAATTAGAGACATATGAAATGGGTTGAGTATATATGGAGTTATACATTTGTGATAAAGCATAAGAATGGAGTCACTAACTAAGTTGTTGATGCATTAAGTAGAAGAAGATCTTTGATGACTGAGATGAAAATTCAAGTTCTTAGTTTTGATGAGATGAAGGATTCTTATGAGGATGATCCTTATTTTTCTAAGCCATGGAGAAAGTGCAAAGAACCTATAAAAGATAAACATGATACTAAATGGGATGAATATTTTATTCAGGAAGGTATGTTGTTCAAAGGTATTCAGTTGTGTATACCGAGAGGAGCAATGAGAAATAATTTGATAAAAGAGAAACATAGTAGTAGTTTGGCTGCACATTTTGGCATTGACAAAACATAGAATTTGTTCAAGGAAAAGCAATTTTGGCCACAGTTGTCTAAAGATGTTCAGAAATTTGTGAAAACTTGTGGAATTTGTCAAGTTGCAAAAGGTGTAAGTCAAAATACTGGTTTGTATGTACCAATTGCTATACCTGAGAAACCTTGGATTGACATCAGTATGGATTTTGTTCTTGGATTATCGAAGATAGTAAGAGGTAATGATTCTATATTTGTTGTTGTTGATAAATTTTCTAAGATGACACATTTTATACCATGTAGAAAGACATGAGATGCAGTACATGTAGTAGATCTTTTCTTCAAAGAAATTGTGAGATTGCATGGGTTACCGAGGAGTATTATCTCTGACCGAAACAACAAATTTGTTGGATACTTTTGGAAGACCATTTGAAAAAAGTTTGGCACTAAATTGAAATATAGTTCTACATTTCACCCATAAACTGATGGATAGACTAAAGTTGTAAACAAAAGTTTGGGTAATCTTTTGAGATACCTAGTTGGAGACACACTGAATAGTTAGGATTCTGTGTTAGCACAAGTAGAGTTTGCATACAATAATTCAGTGAATAGAAGTACTGGGAAAAAAACATTTGAGATTGTGAATGGTACATACAACTAAGAGGAATATTTGATTTGAGAGACATTGATGATGAGAATAAAAGAAGTGCTAAAGGAGTAAAATTTTTTGAATACATGAAGACATTGCATGAAGATGTGAAGCTGAAGCTGGAAGAGAGTAATCAGAAATACAAAGACAAAGCTGATAGATCAAGAAGACATAAGACTTTTGATGTTGGTGATGAAGTGATGGTTCATTTGAAGAAAGGCCAATTTCCTGTTGGCACATATGGAAAGCTGAAGATGAAAAAATTTGGACCTTGCAATATTTTGAAGAAATTTGACAGTGGAAATGCTTATGAGGTTGAGTTTCCTGATGATATGGACATATCACCTATTTTCAATATTGCTAATTTGTATGAGTATTATGAATCTGATGAAGAAATGAAGAAGTGGAGCATATTTTGAAAGAAAGAGTTGGCAAGAGCACAAGGGAAAAATAGTATATGGAATATCTGGTAAAATGGAAGAATAGACCGATGGAAGACAATTCATGGATTTCACAGTCTAAGTTGGATGTAGCTCAGATCATACCTACTAAATGATTCTGAGAATCATTTCAAAATAACCCCAGGTGTATGATGCAGGAGCATCTTGGGTCCTTGGCAATCCTATGTCACCGAAAATATGTTTGAAGTTTTATGTGTTGCTCGGTTTCTTCTTTGGTTGGTAGTTGCTCAGTTTCTTCTTTGGCTTATTTGTTGCTCAGTCATCCTTGTTTGTCAAGTAGTTTATTTTTGAGTTCTTGTTGGGCCAACTTGTGCATTTATTATGGGTCACAGATTTAATGATGGAATCTTTCATTGGGAGGTGTGTGGTCCTAGATCTGACTGTTCTTTCTGTTGATTGTGGATTTGAAGTCCGATTCAGTTCGGTAGACTCTTGTGTAAATGTAGTTGTTTGGTTGTAGTTTAAGAGGATTTTTTGGATAGAAGATAGGGGTAGACATTAGAATTAAGTTTGTAATAGATCCTTGCATGTTTGAGGACTTCTGAGATTCATTGTAATATCTCATTGAAACTGGGAAGGCCTTACAACCTGACATGTATGATTTTATTTGATCAAAATATATGAATGATTCTGCATTCTCTCTCTCACTATTTTCTTTGTTGGCTTCTGCATTGATTTGAGCAGGCTTGGATCATCAAGGTGTGCCATCCTTTGGCCCCTCTTGACCCTTTCCTTGCATCAGTGCATATCCTTTACATACTAACCTTGCTTTGTTTCTTACAACTGTACCATCTTCATTCATCTTGTTTCTAAATATCCACTTTGTTCCAATCACATTCTTATCACTAGGTCTTGGGACCAGTTCCCAAGTTTCATTCTTAATAATCTAATCAAGTTCTTCTTTCATAGCAACATGCTAATCTAAAACATCACAAGAATCTTCAACACTTAAAGGTTCAATCTGAGATAGTAAACATACCGCTTCACTGCTAGCTATGTTCTTTGCTTGTGATCTTGTTAAGACTTTGCTGCTCTGTTCCCTAATGATGTCTTTTTTGGAATGGTTTCTAGATGTAAACTTTGGAACCTTAGTTGATGTAGACTCATCAGCCTTGGGAGTTTCTTCTTCACTTGTCTTAGGGTCATTGAATAAAAAATCAATACTGTCAAACATTTCTTCAATAACTGTCTCACTAGTGGAGGTTCTGAGTTCTTCTTGAATCATGGGTGAGTAATCATGATATCTTTCTTGAACCATGAAATTTTCATCAATCTTAACATGAGCACTTTCAATCATCTTTTTCAATCTTAAATTGAAATATCTATAAGCTTTATTTTTGGTAGAGTAACCAAGGAAAATACCTTCATCACTTCTTGTATCAAAATTGCCTACTGCTTCATCCCTATTGATGTAACACTTGCTTCCAAAGATTCTAAAGTATTTTACTATGGGAACATTACCAAACCATAGCTCATATGGTGTTTTGTCAGTGCCAGGCCTCAATTGAATTCTATTGATGGTGTAGACTATTGTATTGACCACATCTCTCAAATAGGTGTGTGCAACTTTTCCTTCTATCATAATGGTGCTCACTGTATCAAGGACAACTCTATTCCTTCTATCTAAAATTCCATTCTATTGAGGGGTTATAGGTGCACTTAACTATCTATTTATGCCATGTTCCTTGCACTACTCATAGAATCTATCAGAGGTGAATTCTCCTCCTCTATCCAATCTCAAACATTTTATCTTTAGTTCATATTCATTTTCAACCTTAGCTTTGAATATTTTCAACTTGTCAAATGCTTCTGACTTATCTTTTAAGAATGAAACCCACATCATCCTAGTAAAATCATCAACAAAAAAAATGAAATACCTTTCAACATAGTATGATCTTGTTTGAGTTGGACAACATAGGTCTATATGAATCAGATCCAGCTTGTTCTCTGCTGAATTGTGCTTGCTCTTGAATGAATTTGTCACATGCTTTCCCATCACACATTCCTTGCATATAGTATCAACTAGCTTTGCTATGCTAGGTAGATCTCTTACTTCCTTTACATTGCTTATCTTTATTATGTTATCAAAGTTGATATGGCATAGTCTTTTATGCCACAACCAAATGTCATCAACTTTAGCAACAAAACAACTTCCTTCTGAATTAAGTTGGAAAACACTACCTCTAGTCTTTGAGCCTGATGCAATCATAACACCATCCTTATTGTTAATGATGCATTTTGCATCTTTAAACTCCAACTGATAGCCTTTTCCAAGTAACTTTTCAACACTGAGAAGGTTATGTTTCAAACCATCAACATAGAGAACATCATCACTACTATTCTTTCCATCCAAGGTAATGGCTCCTCTACCAACTATTGGTTTAGGAGTGTTGTCTCTAAGTCTAACCATGCCACCATTGTATTTGTCTAGATGAACAAATATATTTTTATCACCTATCATGTGATGTGAGCAACCGCTATCTATAATCCAGTCTATCCTTGTGTCAACTTGTGAAATCAATGCTAGCTCTTATTCCTTTTTCTCATCTTTATGATTTATCTTATTATTCATTTTTTATATAATAGAAATGAAACCAATTTCTTCTTCACTTGATTCATCATCTGAAACTCCATCTCCAACATAGTAACATTCCTTAGAGTACTTAGGCTTGTAATCCTTCTTGAATTTTCTAGCTCTAGTAGGACACTTAGATGCAAAGTGACTGATCTTATTACATGAAAAGCACTTAAATGGCAATTGACCTTCATATTTTCCTTTTCCTTTCTTTTCTCTTTTGGAAATCATAGCAATGAAATCATCTACTATTTTTTTTTCATCATCATCATCAAAATTACTAGAAGTGTTTGCAGATTTCTTACCATGAACTATTGCTTTGAAGGCTTTCTCACTTTTAGGTTCTTTCTTCAATCTTGAAATCTCAAAAGATGAGATTTTGCTGATCAAGTTCTCTCTCTTGAAATTAGATGTAAGCTGCATGGTCTCATCAATGATGTTGATCTTTTTTTCATATTTGGGAGTGAGAGTAGTCATCAACTTGTCCATAATAACTTCCTCTGAGATCTCTCCACCATTTTTCCTGATTCCAAAAACTGCTTCATTGATCCTTTGATTATAAGCTCTAATGTTTTCTTTAGGCAAAATTTCCAATGCATTGCATCTTTTCTTCCATGTTTTTCTACGCACATCCTTTTCTTGTTTGTCACCTTTAAACATATCTTCTAGGTACTTCCATATCTTGTGGGCAGTGTCTACTTTCGTTATCTCTGAAATTCACTATCACATAGGGCACTGATAAGGGCTTTTTTAGCTATAGCATTCTGGTGAAACAATTCCTTTTTCCTTTTAGTAGCATCATCCTTTGCAAGGTATTCTAGGGTAGGGATCTTGGTTCCTTTGATAGTTACATCAAAAAATTCAAAACTAATGCACTGCAAATGAGTCATCATCTTGTTCTTCCAATCAATATAATTCTCTCCATCAAACTTAGGATGCTCTTTCCTAAAGTATGCCATCTGATCAACCTCAAGCTATTAAAATTTCTCTCTGAGGCACTTGGCTCTAATACCAATTGTTAGGAATAGTTCCAAGAGATAACTGAGAGGGGGGGGGGGTGAATCAGTTATCTACAAGATTCAATTCTTTATCCAATTAAGTATACTTAAACATAAAGCGTAAACAAAATGAAAGAACACATGAACAAAACACCAATATTTTTGTTACGGGGAAACCCAAATAGGTAAAAACCCTGGTGGGAATTGACACCCACTAATATTCTACACTAGTGTATTATGATCCTTGTTAGAAGTTCCTTAACCTTGTTAGGAGTTTCTTTACAATATTTTTAGTATAGTAGACTTGGTCAAGGGTTGGACCCTATTAGGAGTCTTTTAAAATAGTCCTTTTTAGGGGAGAGGATGCACTGTCTAAGAGCTCACTGCTCAAAGGGGTGAAGGCTACAACCTTCTGAATAATAGATACACACTATATCTAGATCTTGGTGAACTACACTTAGACCTGCTGTCTGGATCAGTTCCAATGTATAGCACAAATACTTTACTTGGTCACATAGACTTTCTAATGGCTTGACACTTCGCACACTCTGGTCTGCTCTTTTTAATCAACTATGAACCACACTCAAGAAATCACAAATGACTACCCATAAATATCTTTCCTCTAAATGATATAATCAAGTTGGCCTATTAGAACCACCTTGAAATCATATTAGAGAAACCATAAAAAATTATGATAAACATTCTTTTGGCTTTACTATGCATGCAACACATTCTGGGACCTATCCAATAAGATAATTGTAGATGCACACTACACTCTGTTGGCTCTACCAAAACAACTGGATCTTTCTCCTCAAGTTGAATTACTTCATGCGCTCTTAACCAAACATCAATAACTCTCCTCTAAGCTTACATCCAAGGGCGCATACCCACATGATAGGTGCAACTCCAGAACCAATAAAATATCTATCAGCTCTTCTAAATAAACACAGGAAACTACTATTAGCGAATAGTGAATGCATAACTTCACTTTTACTAACTATCAGACTATGTGTCCATGACTAAAACATCAATAACATGTCTTCAACATATATCCAAGTGCGCAAGGCTCCATGATAACTGTACGGATAACCATACCCAAAACACTGCCTTTTACTCTGTCAAGAACACTGCTGACACAAGATACTATATAACTATATGTACTAACAGTTAACCTCTATGCCCATGATATCATGTTGATATGATGTCAATGCTACATATACTAAAATCTTACTACATAAGACTTCCACACATGCTACTTTCCATATCTTGTCATTAATGACAAACATACTGGCAATATTGTTAGAGTAATCATACTTTATGCTTATTAATTAAATCACTTTGGTTTAATTAATTAAGTCATTTATTACTCTATTTACTTAAGCTATCTTTTAGGTGCATTATAATTAATATATTTATTAATTATAATGTGCACCTAGCTTTATTTTTTGCTTTATACCTTTAGGGTTTTGGTATCCTTTTATAAGGATTCCCTCTTTGTATTTCATTAATTCACTTATTGGATCATAATAGAGATTGCTTTTTGCATGTCCATAAGATGTCTCTGGCTTTTTGGCCTCCATAGATTTTTCTTACTTCTGTTCTTTGCTTCTTCCATGTGACAGGGTTATGCATGCAGGTGTTCTTGGGAGATTAGTATTTCACCTAATCTAACATGGTATCAGAGCCATCTTGCTGCTCGCTGTTCATGTTTTGTTGAAGTGTTTCAGAAGCAGGAGGTTTTCAAGGGTTTCAAAATTTTTTTTGTGGATCTGGGGGGGAGCCAAAATTTGGCTCACCTTGGGCAAAAACGAACACCACCATTGTGTCCGGAAGGCCCAAGAACCCATAAATCCATATAAAACTTGTCCATTTTGGACACAGTGGAAAAAAAATTTTAGCCTCGGGATTGCACGCATCCCGAGGTAGGCCGTACAGTTTGCACGCATATCAAAAATTTTTTTTAAAAAGCATAGGGGCACTACAGCCCCCGCACCGCCCACCCGCCACCGCTTCCCGCCACCTCCCAACCCGCCACCGGCCCCGGCCGCTTCCCGCGGGCACCACCGGCGCCGCAGTGTCACCGCCGGTGACTGCTGTGACCACCAGCGGTTACCCGCGATGTCACCGCCGGTCACTGCGGTGACCGCTGCGGTCACCGCCGCGGGTCCCACCTTACCCGCCGGCATTTTTTTGTGGTTGCCTTTTTATTTTGCAATTTTTTTTGCATGGCTTGTTTTCTAAGCTTGCCTGTGCAAGCTCGGCCTCCGGGGCCATAACTTCTTCATCTGGAAGCGTATTTGGGAGTTTTTTATATCATCGGAAAGCTCTTTCTGAGATGAATGCAATTATTGAGGTTTTTTTCTAATTTTTTTGCCTCAATTTTCATACCATGCCTTCGAAGGCAGGACTGCTTTTTTGCCTTCCGGGAGCACCTGATGCTTTTTTTGGCATAACTTGCTCATATGGAGGAGTTAGTGGGCGAACAAGACATCATCGGAAAGATGATTCCAAGATGGTTGTTTTATATGCAAAGATTTTTTCTAGATTCTTCTTCCATTTTTCGCACTAGGCTGTTGAATTCAGAGGTTTTCTTTTTCAGGTGCCTGCCAGAGCACCTGTCACTGTTTTTGCCATAACTTGAGCATACGATGGCATTTTTTGCCAAACGAGATATTGACGGAAAGCTGGTTCCAAGACCGTTCTATTTTTTTCAGTTTGGTTGTTTGATTTTGCCGTTTGCAGGGGTTTTTTTCCAGTCAAAGTCACGGGTAATTTTTGCATTCCAGACACTATATCTCTCATATTCGGGCTCAGTTTTCAGCAAACTTGGTTTTTTTGGAAAGCTTTTTCAGTGTACTTTTCAGTTTCAGAGGTCTTATTTCTAGATTCTATACCAGGTTCTTCCTCCATTGAGTTTTTCTTTTCTACACTCAGATGGACTACTTGGCTTTTACAGGTCCACGGATCTCCATTCTTGGGATGACTTCTGCTTCTGTTCTCACTGTTCTTCTTTCCTTCTTCTTTTGAGTATTGTATATATCTCCACTGTTGCATTCTTTTCTGTAAACGCACTGAGATAAAGTGCCTGCTTTTGCATATCTGGGATCTTGTACACCTTGTGTTTGTTTGTACTCGCACTCAGTTATAAAGTGCCATGGGGGGTTATGATGTTTTGCCTTTTGTGCTCATCCACCTTTGTCAAGTGAGTGTACCTTCCATGACATTAGCCCATGCTGTGTGTCCAGAAGATCTATTCTTCTTCTTCGACACCGCCCTTTATCCTGTGCGTGTACTTCTGTTGCACTGTTGGTGTTCCTATTTCTTCTTCTTGCAGATGTTTCTGGCATTGCATTTCAGTGTTCCTGTCACCCCATTTAGCATTATGGGGGGGTTCACCTGTTGGCTCTATTGCTTCCTTGGTTCGGTTAAGTGATCTACGTATTTAGTTTTTGTTCCTATGTACTAGGCGGATGCAGTGGCTAGGCACCTATGCATTTCGGTGAGATGGATCATCTACTATATAGACACTCATTCATTCCTTTTTTGGAGGTCACCTCTTTGATTGATCAGCTCTTCAGACTTTGTCTTCTCTACCTGGTCATGCACTATTTCAGTGGGGGTTCCAGCAGTTTCTTCTGATAGTGTTTGCAGTTTCATGCTTCGGAGATGCTTCATGCTCTTTCTTGTTCCTTTCTTTGGGACATTCCCTAGATTGGAGGCTTTGTTTCCTTCATCTAGTTTATTTCTTGTACTGGGTACCTGATCAGGCCTTGTTGCCGGGACCCATTTTCTGCTTTCATAGCTGTGCTAGGTTAGCTTCTCTCTTGAGCTACGCTTAAGGGGGGGTGTTAGAGTAATCATACTTTATGCTTATTAATTAAATCACTTTGGTTTAATTAATTAAGTCATTTATTACTCTATTTACTTAAGCTATCTTTTAGGTGCATTATAATTAATATATTTATTAATTATAATGTGCACCTAGCTTTATTTTTTGCTTTATACCTTTAGGGTTTTGGTATCCTTTTATAAGGATTCCCTCTTTGTATTTCATTAATTCACTTATTGGATCATAATAGAGATTGCTTTTTGCATGTCCATAAGATGTCTCTGGCTTTTTGGCCTCCATAGATTTTTCTTTCTTCTGTTCTTTGCTTCTTCCATGTGACAGGGTTATGCATGTAGGTGTTCTTGGGAGATTAGTATTTCACCTAATCTAACAAATATTGGCCTATTGGAAAATCTCCAATACCTCATAGTCATGCATTACTATCCAAATCAGCCTATGAAAAGATGCAATAAGATAAATATTATAATTGAGTAAGTTAGTATGGTCGGTAGAGAAGTATTTGGTTATCGAGCAATGATCAGTTGTCAGTATGACTGTTGGTTAATTGGTTGGCTAATGAGAATTTATTGCATTTCACTAAACCCTACAAGTATTTTTCACTATAAATACGAGGTTAAAAAATTCATTAATCACATTTCATTCAAAGAGGACAAAAGAGGGACTTGAGCGATTTGAATTTGCATTCAAATTTTGAGCTAAATCAAGTGAATTTTCTAGTAGTGTAATTGATTTGAGTTATTTGGTAAAAGGATTCAAGCCTGCCTAAGAAGTTTTACCTTTATTCAACAAAGCCTTAGTTAATCAATTCAAGATGGCATCTACTTTAGTGAAATCCAAGGCACATAAGGATGTGAAACCCATTTTGATCAAGAGTCCAGACTATGAAGAACCTAACTACAAATTGTAGTTGGAAGTTTTGGTAAAGATTGATGAGACGAGAGAACTTTCATCATTTCCTCTGAGGATTTTTCTATTTTATGACATCAAGTCATTTATCCATTGCAAGATTTGTGAAATCTACGAGAATGAATTCCAAGATGTGTACAATGCACTATGTGTAAATGGTTAATTGAAGGACAAGCACAAGAACCTAGAAATGAGGGGTTTGAACCATACCCTCCATTTCCAAAAGGTTTTTAAGGATAAATGGATCGGGATTGTTCTTATCCAAGTTCACAAACAATCAATGTGGCTTGATGAACCTATTAAGATCACTAAGACTATCATTCACTTGGTTACTAGTTATCCAATTGCTCAGATTACTAAGGCTGTGAGGTTGACACCAAAGGGTGAAATAGAAAAGAATACCACAATGACATGGGATGGTCAAGGTCTTTGAGTGTCAAGTATAAATGATGTTGAGACTAAATTTTCTACATGTGTTATAGCATACCAAATCTATCAATCAAGTAGGTCAAATAGTGTACCATGTGGAGCAATAGACCTAGCTTATAAAATTTTGAAGAAAGGCTTTAAATTTGACTTAGTTGAGATCCTCTTGAAGAAAATAGAAGCCAATATGCACACCATCTGAGTTGCAAAGAAAAAAACATTGAAGTTTAGATCACTTTTGGTATGTATGTTTTTCTACTAGCATAATTTTTTTCCTACACTTGGTGATGTTAAGTGGAATACAAATAAACCTATAACTTATCAAATTAATGAGTATATCAATGGTCTGGGAGAAAATTTTGACAAGGTTATGAGTGAATATTTTGACAACTAGTAAAAAACCACAAAGACTATATGTTTTCTAACTGACAAAGATACAAGTCTTATTAAGGTTGTAGAACTAAGGAAAACATGGCTAAAACAAATGGGATATGATTTAGATATAGACCGAGCTACTCTAGCCATAGAAACATTGTTAAAAAAACCTATTAACAAAACTACTAAAAGGTTTGGAACACTTGAGGAAATAAATAAAAGGATAAAACTTGAGATTCTTGGTCCAAAGATTCAAAGGAAGTCTAGGAACATGATGAACACATTAGAAGATAAATTTGGTGAAGAGAAGGACAAGTTGAATGATGAAGAAATTAAGGAATAATAAATTGAGGAGATGGAAGTAGAAACATCAAAACTGAAGAAGGGGAAGGAAAGTCCTAACAAAGGAAAATGATAATCCAAAGGCCACTAGGTAGAGGACTAAAGAGAAATGAACCCCCACACCATTTACAAAGAAAGGTAGAGGAAAACCAAGTACAATTGAAGAAAGGAAGCCTAAAACCAAAATATATCAGAAAAGGAACAACACAAAATAATCAACATTCAAGGTAACAAAAAAAAATGATGATAGTGAAAGAATTGAGTCAGACAATGAAGGTCAATTGTGAGTTGTAAAGAATTTTGTTTTGAAAACTATTGATGAGAAAGTTGAAGCTCTAAGGTCATTCGTACATTTTGGTTCTATGCATGTTTTAAAATTCCATAAGTTAAATGATGTTGATAAACTAAAGATTGAAGAAGCAACTATTAATGCAATGTACACTTTTAGAATAGTACCAATGGAACTAGCGAAAAAAATACCTAAAGAAATGTATGAGAGAATCAGTGCAAAATGGAAATATGCACTTGATAGTGAAATAAAGATTAGGGAGAGATCAATGGAAGTATCAGTACCATCTCTTTTAGTTCAGGAAATTCATGAAGCCCTAATAAATTTTAAAAAATAGATTTATGGTTAAAAAGAGTGTTATGAATGAATGCTGAATATATCCTATGGGGGATTATTCACAACCATTCTGTAGTAGTTTTTTTTGCATTCATGACTGTGATTGTCATTGATGTCAACACAGTAATCTAATGAAGATTAGCAGAGAAGCAGACAATGTTTGAGTTAGCGCACTTGGGATATTGAAGATGAAGCTATGTGATGTTGAGGACTTACTCTATGATGTGTTATAAGATCGTGGTTAAGAGTGCATACAGTAATTCACTTATTCATGGAATTTATAAGAAAATTAGTAGAAGCAGTATTCAGGTAGTGTTCCTGAGTAGCGGTTTGTGGAAATTGAATGATATCTCCTAATCGGGATGGAATCCGGTTATGTGCAGTTAGAGAGTAGTTGAAGACATGTTGATAGTGACGTGGATGACAGTGCAAGATCTGAGGTCACACGAGTGAAGAATTATATTGATTGGAAGCTGACAGTTTTGTGTAATTTTGATGTAACATGTGGAAACTTTTGTTTTTTAATTTGTATGCCCACTCATTTGTAATTACTTGAGTGTGGTATAAAGGAAGGAATGTTTTCCTTTTTTTAAAGAGTAGAGTAATGAATGTAGTGTGTATGAAGAAATTGTGAAAGTGAAATTGTTGAAAGAGGATATGTGAAGTACTGAGCTATGGTATTGAGATTTGAAGAAGAAGTTGGTGCGGTTTGGCATAGTCAGAGAAGGAGTATTGAATTATTGATATCAGTAATCTTTTGGTATTATTCTATTGAGTAATACAAATATCAGTTGGACACTGAGTTCAATGATCTTACCCTGAAGCTATTTGGGCAATGGGTCCTTCTATCTTCCATAACTCCTAACAGAGTTAGAATCTTTTAATATGGATTCAAAATCTTCTAACAGGGATTCATATGTACTGAATGTATTTCATAAGACTCCTAAAAAATTCCATCCTCTCACATGGAAATTTCATATTAGTGCATCTTTTGTGGGCATCATTCCCACCAGGGTTTACTCTTTGATCAAAAGGTTCCCTAGTCAACATATCTTGTGTCATTGTGTTATTGTGTATGAATATATTTCTATGGTTGTTGGTTACATTGCTTACATGGTTAAAATCTATTAAAGTTAATAAAATTTATAATTGTCTGATAACTGATTCACCCCCCCCCCCTCTCAATTATCTTGGTGGACTTTACTTTCTAACAAAGAGATCACTGAGCATCCTGATAGGTAGGGCAGAAGAGGTAGAAGATGAAAAAAATAAAGAATGGAGGAATATTTTCCAATGAGATGAAATAGAGAGAGTTGAAATATTCGATACCGATCTACCTACCGATACACTAGCAGAGGATTGGGAAAGAAACCTTGAGGTTACTATAAACACAATAATTGATGATATTCCTTGCATGGCTAGCACTACAGATGAACAAGTTATAATTAAAGACATCATTAAAAAGGAGCTAGATAAAAATGTTAATAATGATCAAGATATTATGGACACCTCTAAGGAAAAAATTGAAGATAAATCAGTTATGAAACCTACAATATCTTGACTAATGAAAGATGGAATAATTTTAGAGAAAGTACATGCATATCTAACTCCTAGACCTAGTGAAGTTACACTTTACCCAAGTAATATAATTGATAATGATATTCCTAAAGATTTGCAGGAAATGCTTAAGGACACTGAGGAGAAAAAATAAATAGATAAGGGTGATGAATCCACTACCACCGAGAAAGGCCAAGAGACTACAATTGAAGATAAAGAAGAAACTATTTCCACAGGTATGAAACAAGAACCACAAGAAAAAGATAAAGGAAAAGAGACTGAATAATAAGGTGAGAAAGAAAAGGTTGAAGAACCTACCAGTAAACATACCCAGGCCCCATTTCCTCCAACCATTTCGCCTAGTGGGAGTGCACTTAGCTATCATGGTAGGAAGAAGAAAAAAGTAAAAAAAGTAGAAAATTTCACTAGATGAAGAGATAATAATACTCATTTGTGATCCTAGAAAGATAAGTCCTGATAAAATGAAGTATGGATAATTACTGAAAAAGAAAGCAGAACATGATAAGATGAAAAAAGAAAGGAAACAACACAAAGTTTTATCAGATGTAAAATACATCTTACTCCAAATTGTACCTCAGACTGCAATTAATGAAAGTGCATAAATAATTGATCAGTTAGTCTCACTGGCGAGTCAAGTAAATGAATCTGATATTTATGTTGAGGAGAGAATGTTTAAGTTAGCTGAGAAAAGAGGTGAATAAAATTTAGTTGAAAAACTAATGCAAAAGATAATAGAACAAAAGGTTTTCCTTGAACTATATTTGCTACCAAGATGGAAGATACAATCAAGGTAATCATCCAATTACTTCAATACCTATACAATGTTTCACACTTTACTCAACAAGTCATAGAGAAGATGAGTAAGATAGATGAAGATCTTCGGGATAGTGCAAACAAGTTGGCTGATGAATTATAGACATTCCAAAATTGGGCATTTCATGAGTCTACAACTTAATTTAAGGAAGGTGGAGGAGAAAATTAGAACAAAAATTATGGAACTATAAACACAAGTTATTCCTCATTTGGAGGTTATTTAGGTTATTGAAAAGAAAGAAAAAGAGCTTATTACCACACTTGATATGTCAGTTCTAGATCATATGGAAGATCTATCCTCACAACTGCAAGATCAACTTTTAGCACTGGAAGAACTACAAAAAACATGGAAAACAACATGTATGACAATGCTAAATCTACTCTGAAAGATTTTTTTGAAAAATTGTTAGTATATCTTGATACTTTACATCTTTTTTTTGGCATTATTGTCAAAAAAGGGGGATAATATAATATACAAGAGATAATAAAAGAGAGAGTAGATAGTTCACTTCACTATGTATATATGGGAGAAACAAGGAATATTTTGAATATTTTTCTACATGAGAAGCATATGTTAAGGGGGAGCTATTACTAAGTTTTCACTGAGTTAGCATATATGGAGAAATATAAATTTTGACAAGTGTTTGTCACTAATGCCAAAGGAGGAGAATGTTACTCCTAAATATATTTCATGTTATCATTATTAGAGAGCTAATCATGTCAGTATAAATAGAGAAGTCACTCGGTGAGAGGAGAAGTTAATCGGGAAAGAGAAAGACAATTAGTAAGACAAGATAGAAAAGTACCGAGCACAATGCTACACATATACCCAATAGTGTACACCAAGAAGAATGGGCACCGAACTAATGAACTAGACTAAGAACACTGGTTAATGAACATGAAGTATACCATGTAATTATGTTAACTGAGAAAAAGGTATTATCAAGTAGTAATAACATGTTAACTGAGAAGATCATGAAAGATTATCGAGTGATACAGGATGAACATAAAAGTTTGATCATAATCTACCAAGAAAAGAAAATGGTTTATGAAGATCAAGGTAAATGTTAGGTAAGATTTATTGGGAATGCAAACATGATTATAATGATTCCAAGGTACATATTCAACCAATGAAAATAAAGAAGATATTTCTTAGAAAGAGGAAATGAATATGGATCATTGATCTATTTGACAAAGATTTCTAGAAGGATCTAAACCCTAATTAGGTCATGTAATTAGGAAGCTACTAAAATAATACATAAGGATGAATAAAAATAAGGTAGTGTGTGAGATTATAGAGAAGCAATGAATTAGAGAAGAGAAAGAGAAGTGAAGGCTATTGGAAAAATGGTCAGTGCTCCCCTCAGGATTCATGATATGGATTAACCACCTCTTGTGTATTCTATAAGTTGAGTGGTTGTATCAGCCAGTAACATGTTGATCTTTTGGTACAATGACAACCCTAGCTTGTAACAAGTAGTATCAGAGTTTGGTTATAGGTTCAAATCTCCTCGGGTAATGGTGAGGGGGAGATTGTTGGAAAAATGGTCAATGCTCCCCTCAGGATTTGTAACATGTCTTAACCACTTCATTTTTATTCTATAACTTTAGTGGTTTTATTGGGCATTAATAGGTTGATCTTTTGGTGCAATGATAACCCTAGCTTGTAACAAAGGCTACTGAGAAGAGATAGTTGATAATTATGATGGAATCAGTCAGAGAAAGGAAATTATACTACATAGAGAAACGAGGATCTTGATTAGCATGAAGGTAGATGCATATTTATAGATTAGTTATTACTGGAATACACTATTATTTTTGTATTATTTTATCCCACATATTGGGAAGGCTTTGACAAGATTTTATTGAAAATGTATTAACTAAGTGCACACTTAATGAGTGTTGCGAAATCCTTTAACTAGGTAGAATTTAGAAAGTCTTATTTTGTATTAAACTCCTAATAGGGTAAATCACGGGAAGTGATATTTTATATTCTCTAACCAAGAAACCTTTTTACTACAGTAGTGAAGGATTGTGGGCGTCATCCCCACCGTAGTTTTCCCCTCTCACCAAGGGTTTATGCATAACCAAAATCTTGTGTCAATTGTGTTGATGTGTAATGTGTGTTATGCATGAATGAGTTTATTTTACTTTATTTACATTCAAAAAAAGGTTTGCTAATTTTTATGCATGCAAGTATGAAAGGGGATAAAATAGTTATTGAAGCATAAAAGTTTTATAAGGTTCTGATTCACCCTCCCTCTTAACACCTTAAATTTCCAACATATCTTGTACCTTCTCTCACATAAAATGATATTTGATAGATATGTACTTGTTCTTTGAATGCATTATCAGGTTCTTTGATATATTAATGGCCCTAGTATTATCACAGTGTATAACAACAAGTTCATTGAACTTTTCTTGTATTCCTTCCTATATTTACTTAATCCATGAAACTTGTTGATAATTAATTATAGCAGCCACATATTCTACTTTAGAGTTAGATCATGGAATATAGTTATGTTTCTTTCTTGGCAATGACACTAATCTATTTCCAAGATAAAGACCTCCTCCAATTGCACTTTTTCTTCCATTAATGTTTCTTGCCCAATCTATGTCTGTATAAACTTTAAGTTCAAAATATTCTCCTTTTCATACCATAACCCATAATCTTTAATTCCTTTTAAATATCTGAATGTCCTTTTAATTGCAATCATGTGTGAATCTTTAGGATGCAATGAAAATCTAGTAACTATGGCAACATGTTGTTAGGAATAACAGTCCATAATACAACTGAGAGAGGGGAGGGGGGTAAATCAGTTGTATGATAGATTATTAAACTTTAAACTTTGAATAGAAGCAGTATTAGATCCACTGAACATAATGAATGCTAACACAACACAATGTTTTGGTCTCTGGGAAACCCTGTTAAAGGTAAAAATCCCGGTGGGAATTAGCACCCACAAATGATGTACTAAGAGTATTGTATCCTTGTTAGAAGATTTAGCCCTATTAGGAGCTTATTGAAACATTAGAGTACACAGTCCTTGTTAGAGGATAGACCCTTTTAGGACTCAAGAAAGAAGGGTGGGCTCACTATCCAGGCTCACTACCCAAAGAAGGTTAAATCCACGTTTAGAACTTATTGTTCACAACAAGTGTATATGAAGAAATACATAATATTTTGAACTGTCTAACATCATGTATCTTTTCTTGATCAGCTCCAATGAAGTTAACTAGTAATCCTCTACTCTACATTCAACAAACTCAAGATCATGACTTTCACAATCTTCTTTACATCACATACATTCTCACCATGTCTTTTCCAAAGAAAATATCTTACATATATACCCTATTACATTCTACAAGATCAGGTCGGCCAATTAGGCTTTCCTAAATACATAAATATTTCTATAAACTCTTGCTAAGATACACATGGTATCTAAAACAAGTATACAATGATTCTATTACAAAAATTAAGGTCTGACATCCTTAATTCACATTTTCCAAACAAAATGCACGCTACACTTCTGAAGTCAGCTCCCAAATAAGTCTTCTCCAAATCTCGCACCACGCATGGTGTCATCCAACATTCTATACCTTGCGCTGATCAACAGACATCCTTCAATACCTTGTTTTTCATCTCTTAATCTCAGATACACTAAATCCATGTCTTCTATAAGATATACTAGAAACATAGAGACACACTCTGTCAGCTTCCACTGTCACTGGCCAGTAACCAGTCTTCACCAAAATATATGTAACTCATTCAATATGAAATAGTACATGATGAAATCTTGGATATAAGATCACAACATCTTCCTGTATTCCTATCTATCTTCACACATTCTAAAACATCTATACAGTGTCCATGCATTGTCATAATCAGCTTGAACTCTTTAGAGAAACATATGTTGACATTAGTAACAAAACACTAACAGCAACATCAATAGCTCCAGTATCACTCAATGTAGTGATTAAACATATTAAATGTATCAACCATTTCCCCAATGAATTAGAAATATCTAACAATTTCCCCCTTTGGCATTGATGTCAACATATGGGAAAATCTGTCCCAAGGTTTTATCAATTGAAAAGTCCTATAACCAAATAGTATTCTTACAGTATTCCTTCATATAATTTTCCCATATAGTAGAGATTTTCTCATAGCAACACTCACCATTTGACAACAATGGAAAAGGGTTATATGAGTCATCATTTGTTCTTCAATACCTTTCTTCCATGATCACTCCCGCTGAGGAGTAGATCCATACATCCAGTCCAGAATATGATAAGGCTTTGAAAACCTCTTATCAGATGCATCCCTACACCATTTAATTCTAACTAGGAAGGGCTTGAACCCCAAGCATACCTCTGAGATATTCAAAGGCATCTTTTAGCAATGGATTTGTAAAGATGTATACAATTTGTTCCTTTGTACTAATTTATACTCTAATTTTATTTCCTTCTCTACCACCTTGTCTCTCAAGAAGTAATACTTGATAGAAATATGTTTAGTTTTGGAGTGCACCACCAGATTCTTTAACATATTCATTATACTGGTGTTATCATAATGGATAAACACAGGCTCATCGAAAGTTATTCCAATTTCCTTCAATTTCATCCAAACAATTTGAGTGCAATTTATAGTAGTAGCAACATACTCTGATTCCATAGTAGATTGAGCTATACAATCTTGCTTTTTACTTAGCCATAAAATCAACTTTTTCCCAATGAAAAATGCACCACCACTAGTACTCTTTTTGTCATCAATATTTCCTGCCCAATCAGCATAAGTATAAGCATGAAGTTAAAAGCTATCATTTTTGTCCTACAATAAGGCATAGTCTATTATTTCTTTCAGATATCTTAGTGTCCTTTTCAGAGCAGCTAGGTGTGTCTTTTTGTGTTTTTCCTGATATCTAGCCACAATCCCAACAACATTAGCAATATCTAGTCTAGTGTGAGCCAAATATTATAATCCTCCAACCATTGATCTGTACTTGGTCTAAAAAACACACTTTGATTCATTATCAAATGTCAGCTTATTACTAGTCACCATGGGTGTACCAACTGATTTGCAGTCTTCCATTCCAAACTTTTTCAACATTTCTTTAAGATATTTAGTTTGAGAAATAAAAATTCCATCTTTTCTCTGATTTTTTTGTAGTCCAATAAAGAATTTCATTTTGCCAATCATGGAAATCTCAAATTCATTTTCCATTTCTTTAGAAAATTTCTCACATAGATCATCATTGCCTCCAAAGATAATATCATCAACAAGGACTTCTATTATCAAAAATCTATCTTCACTAGTTCTTAAATATAAATTACTGTCAGCATTACCTTTTCTAAATCCAAGCCAAAGTAAGTACTTGCCTAACCTTTCATACCAAGCCCTTGGAGCTTTCTTTATCCCATATAGAGCTTTCTTCAACTTGCATACCATGTCTCCATCTTCACATAAAGGAAATCCATTAGGTTTTCCTATGTACACTTCTTCTTCAAGATCCCCATTCAGGAATGCAAATTTCACATCCATCTGATATACCTTGAAGTTATTATGTGCAATATAAGCCAAGAATAATCTTACAGCTTCTATTCTAGAAATAGGAGCAAATGTCTCTTCAAAATATATGCCTTCTTGTTGTGAATAACCTTTACATACCAGTTTTGCTTTATTTCTTACTACAACTCCTTCATTCATTTTGTTTCTGAAAACCTATTTAGTTCCTATTACATTTGTGTTCTTAGGTCTAGTAACCAATTCCCAAGTGTTATTCTTCTTTATCTAATCTAACTCTTCTTTAATAGCACTTATCCAAGATTCATCTCTGCAAGCTTCATCTGTTGTTTTTGGTTCAACTTGAGAAATCAAAAAATTTTCTTCTCTAGCCTTTGATCTAGTCAATACTCCTTGATTTGTCTTGCCAATAATTTTCTTTTCAAGATGATTTTTCTTTACATACCTTGGAGTCTTAGGAACCTTAGTACCCTCATTTGTGTCATTGTCACAAGTCTCATTTTCACATTCAGCTTCAACAATTTCTTCTTCTTCTGTAGTAGCAACTTGTTTGATTTTTGTAACCTAATTATAGTCATACATTCTTTCTTGTATCTAAAAATTTTCATCTATCTTCACATTGTCACTTTCAATCATGTTCCTTAATCTCATATTGAAACATTTGTAAGCCTTTCTCTTAGTAGAATAACCAAGGAAAATTCCTTTATCACTTCTAGCATCAAACTTCCCTATCTAATCATCTCTCTTGAAATAGCATTTACTACCAAATATTCTAAAATATTTTACAATAGGAGTATGATTAAACCATAATTCAAAAGGAATCTTATTTATACCTTCTTTGATTTGAACTATGTTCAATGTGTACACCACTGTCCCAATAGCCTCTCTCCAATGTACATGAGATACATTTCCTTAAAGCAACATTGTCCTAGCAACATCAAGTATAGTCCTATTTCTTCGCTCTACTATTCCATTTTGTTGTGGAGTCCTAGGAGAAGATGTCTATCTTTGTATTCCATAATCTTCATAGTATGAATTGAATAAGTCTAAAGTAAACTCTCCACCTCTACCTGATCTCAAACATTTAATCTTTAAACTTGATTTATTCTCTACTTTTGCCTTGAATATCTTAAATTTATCGAATGCTTCTGATTTATCATTCAAGTAAGTAACCCACATCATTCTAGAAAAGTCATCAACAAAAGTTATGAAATACCTTTCACCACAATATGATTTTGTTTGTGTAGGTCCACATAGGTATGTATGTACTAGATCCAACTTTCCTTTTGATGCATATGCTTTTCTTTTGTAACTTCTTCTAGTCTACTTTCCCATAACACATTCTCTACATACGGTATTAGATAGTTTCACAATCTTTGGTAGATCTCTTACTGCTTTAGTCAAACTTTCCTTCACAATATTGTCAAAGTTAACATGAAAAAACCTTCCGTTCCATAACCAACTTTCATCTACCTTTGCAAAAAAAAAAAGAGGCTCCAGATGTATTTAATTCAAATATGTTACCTCTAGATTTAGCACCAGTTGCAATCAACTTTCATACCTTACTTATGATAAATCATTTACCATAATTGAATTGTAACTAAAACTCTTTGTCCATCAACTTTCCAA
The DNA here is from genome assembly GCA_027943335.1 of Chamaecyparis obtusa. Lineage (NCBI taxonomy): Eukaryota > Viridiplantae > Streptophyta > Pinopsida > Cupressales > Cupressaceae > Chamaecyparis > Chamaecyparis obtusa. The sequence continues at coordinate 67,931 of BSBK01014524.1, forward strand.
CACTTCACAAATTATGCTTAAGTACATCAATAAGTAGCACATTATCAGTACGAATTTTTCCATCCAGAGTAATAGATCGTACTCCTATGATAGGTTTAGGAAGATTGTCTCCAAACCTCACAACACCACCATCATACTTTACTAATTTAACAAACTTGTTTTTATCTCCAGTCATATGATGTGATAAACCATTGTCTATAATCCATTCAGATTTCTTATTAACATGAGATACTAAAGCATTTTCCTCATGTACTAGTTCATCTTTAATAGCAACAAATCTAATCTCCTCATAATCTAAATCATCATAATCAGAAATACCTTCACTAGCATAATAACATTCCTTATCCTTTGAATACTTAGACTTGAAAAACTTAGGCTTGTACTTAGGAACTCTTGTAGGATAGCTAGAAGCAAAATGACCTACCTTATTGCATGAAAAATATTTCAGAGGTAATTTGCCTTCAAATTTACCCTTACCTCTCCTTTCTCTTATAGCAATCAGTGCAACAAGTTCATCCATCTTTCTTCCCCCTGCTTGTATATGTTCCCATTCCTCATCATATTCACTGAGCTCTTCTTTTAGGTTCTCACTTCTAGTGCTCTGAAGTGCAGACATTATCTTCTTGTGTGTAGATGCTTTAAATGTAGATTCAACTTTAGGTAGAGAATCTCCCATTTCAACAGCTTCAAAGGTAGTTATCTTTGCAATCAACATCTCTCTGCTAAAGTTCAGAGTAAAAGGTATAGTCTCTTGAATAGATATAGCTTTAAACTTGTAAGAAGGTGTCAATGATCTAAGGATCTTCACAACAACTTCTTCTTCATCATAAATGCCTCCATAGTTTCTGATCCCAAACAAAACTTTTATAACCCTTTAAACATAAGCCCTAATGCTTTCATCCTCATTCATTTTTAGCTTCTCCATCTTTGTTTTCTAGTTCTATAACTTCTCTTTCTTGGTATACTTGTCTCCTTCATATAGTGCTTCTCATCTTTGCTAAATCTGGTGTGCTGAATCCAAGTTTTTAATTTCAGTAAATTTTCCTTTAGAGAGTTCGGTGATCAATGCTTCCCTCACAACCATATTGAGTGAAAATATCTTCTTCTCATCATTAGTGGCTAATGTTAAGTCATTCTCAAATTTCATAGCTACCTTATTCTTTGTAATCAACTAGTTGTCAATGCCCAAAAAATAAAAATGTGTTCTCATCTTGTTCTTCCAACTTTCAAAGTTTTTAGGATCAAATTTCAGACTATCCATCCTATAGAACACCATCTCCAAGATCACCGCAAGATGTTAAGCTTTCTCTCTAAGGACCAGTAGCTCTGATACCAATTGTTAGGAATAACAATTCACAATACAATAGAGAGGGGAGTGAATCATTTGTATGATAGATTATTAAACTTTAAACTTTGAATAGCAGCAATATCAGATCCAATGAACACAATGAATACTAACACAACAACATAGTGTTTTGGTCTCAGGAAAACCCCATTAAAGGTAAAACCCTGGTAGGAATTAGTACCCACAAATGATGTATTGAGAGTATAGTATCCTTGTTAGAAGATTTAGCCCTGTTAGGAGCTTATTGAAACATTACAGTACATAGTCTTTATTAGAGGACATACCCTGTTAGGAGTCAAGAAAGAAGGGTGGGCTCACTGTCCAAAGAAGGTTAAATCCACCTTCAAAACTCACTATTTGCAACAAGTGTATATGAAGAGATACAAAATCTTTTGAATTATCTGAAAAAAACTATCTTTACTTGATCAGTTCCAATGAAGTTCACTAGCAATCCTCTACTCTACATCTAGCAAACACAAGCTCACAACTTTCACAATCTTCTTTACATCCCATACATTCTTAGCATATCTTTTCCAAAGAAAAGATTTTACATATATACCCTATTACATTCTACAAGATCAGGTCGGCCAATTAGGATTTCGTAAATACATAAATATTTCTATAAACTCTTGCTAAGATACACATGGTATCTAAAACAAGTATACAATGATTCCATTACAACAATTAAAGACCAACATCCTTAATTCACATTTTCCAAACAAAATGCACTCTACACTTCTAAAGTCGGCTCCCAAATAAGTCTTCTCCAAATCACACACTATAGCTGATGTCATCCAACATTCCATACCTTTCTCTAATCAATGAACATCCTTTAGTACCTTTTCTTTCATCTCTTAAGATTGCATACACTGAATCCATATCTTCTATAAGATATACCAGAAACACAAAGACTCACTCTGTCAGCTTCCACTATCACTGGCCAATAACCAGTCTTCACCAAAACATCTGTAACTCATTCAATATGAAAAATTACATGATGCCGTATTGGATATAAGATCACAACATCTTCATGTACTCTTATCTGTCTTTGCACATTCTAGAACATCTGTATATTGTCTGTACACTGTCATAATCAGCCTGAACTCTTTACAAAAATATTTGTTGACGTTAGTGACAAAAAACTAACAATAAAAAAAATAGCTCCAACATCACTCACTATAGTGATTAAACATATTAAATGTATCAATCATTTCCCCAATGCATTAGCAATATCCAACACATGTACAATATTAGGTATTCTATGAAAAACATATTGTATTTTTCCTATCATTTATCTATATAATGTTTCATTGACTTCCTTTGAATCATCTTCTTTTGACAATTTACAACTGGTAGGTTTTGAATCTTCCGTTCCAAATGTTTTCAATATCTCCTCTATATATTTATACTGAGTTATGTATATTCCTTTCTTTATCTATTGTACTTGTAATCCAATTTTAATAAGATAAGAGTGTAGTCTTTTATACCATGCTCTTGGTGTTTTCTTTAGACCATACAATGCTTTGTGCTACTTGCAAACCAAAAAATTACCTTTTTTTGCAAAAAATCCTTCAAGTTGTTCAATGTAGACTTACTATTCTAGTATAGCTTTCTCAACTATCAACTCTATATTTTTCACCTGTCCCTTTCTTTGCATGACCCATAGTAAGTTTACTATACTATACTCTCCCTCTCTCACTCTCATGTTTCTTTACATATTTGTGTAATGTTGATGAGGACCCAAGTCAAGAGGGGTTTGACATTGTCCTTGTCTCTTTTACTTTGATGAGATATATTTCTTATTCTTTAATCTATTTACCATGAGTATGAATTAGGTTCATAATCCTATTATAGGGGTCTAAATATAGTATCCAAAGTTATAAGTAGTTATAATTTTGGTGCTAATTTGTTAGGCTCTATTAAAGTGTCCAAGGCTTCCTTACCTATTATGACTAAATAGACACCAATTTCATGCTCATTTTTAGAATCCTTATCCAAAATTTTACCTCCAATTAAAATTTGATGCATTTTTACCTTGACAAGGGTGACCTAGGATGAGCAAGTCATAAATTTGTGACCCTATCATTCAAATTTATGCTTGGGCCTAAATTTGAATTAGAACTTAGTATTATGATTTTAATTATGATTTTAAATTTAAAGTTATCCTTTATGGACTATTGAGCCTCAAAATGGATTGGATAGGTATAAATAAAAAGATACTGGCCTCATTTTACAATAGAAATGAAGTTAAAATCAATCTAGAAACTTTGAATTGGAGAGGTTACATTGTGATTGACTTAAATAATTCAAGCCATCTAGAAACCATTAAAAATTCAAGAATCGAGAATGGAATAATTTCTAGATCCTACCATCTATGAAGACATCCACGTTCTTCTTATCCTAGATCTAAGGTCAAGACTACATAAAGATATTTTTCAATTATCCTCATGACCTATCTAGTGTTTGCATCATGAAAGGACATCGGCCTTTATGATGCAAAAGAAGGTGACGATGGATATTTATTATTTTTTCTGGGCTTGTGCAAAGTCACGGGTTTTTATTGAAGTGTGGCTTCTTTTTATGCATTGAAATGGTGGTGTAAAAACAAAGTGCAACAAGCAACATGTTTTGGTTTTTGCAGTGATCTGGTGTTTTTTCTATGGAGCCCAATTTTACTTTTAAAACAAAGAAGAAACAAAAGGGTCTGTTGGGGCTGGTAGAAAAATTGGGGCTACAAAAAATGCTTCTCATTCCAACAAGGAAGGTCATAGATGCAATGCAGGAAACTTTAGGTCCTCTCTTCAATAACAATGACCGAAGGTGGAAGCTTTAGGTCGATATAGCGGCAAAGGTAATGGCTTGGGGGTTGGAATTGGGTGTGCACGCAGATAGGGTTCATTGGGTTATGGAATCCTTGTTTGAAAAATATTTGATGGTGGGTTTCAAGTAGTTGTTAGAGTGGGCACACCTGGGATGGGCATTCAATTACTCAGAGATGTTTGAGGATGAAATGGAAGGAGAGGGGGTGGGTGTGGTCCCATTTTTAACTTGGCCAAAGGGTGCTAACAAACTGGTGTATTTGGCAAAATGAGGGTGAGCTTGGCATCATTTGGAAGGTGTGATAATGGAAGTGGAGGCAAAATTTTGGTGGCCGATAGTGCCTTTACAAGTGCCAAGGTCGAAACGAATGGCAGGGCTGTGCCATGCAAGAAGGGTGTAGTTTTTTGTTTTGGGAGGCTTTCTTTTTTTTGAAGTGGTGTGATGTATAGGGTCCTTGGTGTTTTTTTTTTTCACGTGAAAGCAGATGGTGTGTTGGGTGGGTTTGTTACCTGTGTGTGATGCGGCAGTGCTAACGATGTGATGACGGTTTGGTGGCTTGGCGGTGGAGCTTTGTTTTATCCTGAAAGTGTGGAGGCCACCTTTTTGTTTCAAGCCTTCTGGTGCGGATCTGGGAATGAAGGACATTTTTTATATTCGTGGAAGACTCAAGTTTTTTGGTTTTGTTCATAGTAAAGGACCAAATAGCATTTGAATATGATGTGTATGTTGTAATTAATGGAGCACTTTTGTAAGCTCTCATTTCCGTTATGTAAGGGCCCGTGAAAAACTTATTCTATATATTGTAACCTTGTTTATATCAATGAAAGTTAACCTATTACAGATCAAAAAAAAACAAAACTTATCAAGCCTCTTCAAATGATAGAACACTTTTACCTTTATGTAGTCACATTTTAATTTCAAGGTTGAATCCTATATACAGGTCTTACAAAGAAAACCCATTTTTCCCAAAAAAAAATTCATTTCATGTGTTAAAGTGATAGGAATCTTTGTGTCTAGATTTGGGAAGGTATAATACTCTATATTTTATCTAGGGTCTCAACATTAATTTTAGGTATAAAAAAGGAGAATTTAACATATAAGTGTGAGTATAGCCACCCCTGTCTATACATATGGCCCTTGATAGGTAGAATTGGTTGAAAATGTTGGTGCAGGTTAGTGGCTCTGTTTTCTTTAAAGATATGGTTCTAAAATTTTCATATTAGTCTATTTGTTGTTTATATATGATGATCTATCCTCCTTGAATCCTTTTTAATCCTATTTTATTCTTATTCTCATTTCAAATTCATTAGAGAAATCAACTATACTCATTAGCAAAAGGAAGGAAAACTCATTCAATAATTGAGTCCCCTTAAGCATAATAGATATGTCCCCCTTTCCCAATGTATCAAATAAAAGATGAAATTTGGGATGTGATGATTCCTAGCTAGTTTAATTATTCTATTTAACATTCATTATATACCCTAATCATTTTTATTTGTTACATGAAGAGAGTTTGTATTTGGTTAAATTACTACCTATATTCCTCCATCTCTTTTCATATCAAACATTTTAGTAATGTAAGTGTCTTTTAACATACCTTTTGATTCTAAAAATTATAAAATACAATTAAAATATATTCTTTGTCTTATATGGTGTTTCATTGATTTCTTAAGATTTTTATTTCTTTATCTTTTTATTATATTACATCATTTAATATATTTTTAATTAGTTTTTCTTTTCTTAGATCAAAAAACTAAAACTTAAAAAAAATATTAACACATATCTTGGAATAAGTAAGATTATCCAACCACGAGGGCTCTCTTTTTACAAGATTTTTATGTAGTTTGTGAGTCATTTTAATATTTAATATTTTGACATGTTAGATGTAGTCCATGATGATTCCATCTTGATTGAATCATTCTTTGTATTTCCTAAACCATCCCTTTGTTAAGGATTACTTAATATGATACATTTTTTTTTGTTATAACAATGAACTTAAAAAACCTAATAATGTTGTAGACCTTATCTCTAATGTTCCTCAACCTCAAACCAAAATTTAGTGATTGTCATAAAAACATTTAGGATCCAACTAGACATCCTAACTATTACTTATTTAAAAAAAAAAATAGTAATACTAATAAACTTAATTAATAAGCATCACTTAATAAACCTATAACACTAGAAAAACTAACCTTATCCTAGATAATATTTGTTCCTAGCTTTTCTCTTCCACCTTCCATACTAGTGCTTCCTTATGCACATTGTATTACTTAACAAATTGATAAGGAGTATGATCTTGTTGAGCATTGCACTAATCTAGCTTTTATATCTCCCTTTAATAACTAATTAAAACTTTACCTACAAACCACAAGATATTCAAAGAGGCCTTCCCAAGAAACCAAATGCATTATTTTTTTCACTTCCAATCCATTTCGTAAAAAATATCTTTGGGTTTGTTCCATTTTAGCTATAACCTTATTTAGGACATTGATTAAGCTCATTTCATAAATAACTAAGATTTTTAATGATTCTTTATTTAACTATATTTTCCCATCTTGCCTCAAAACTGCACCTTTCTAACCATCAAGATTTGATTGAAATATTTAATACATGGGAATACCTAGAAAGAATCTAGGACAACATTTGATAAAAGGAGGAGCCCAAAGTATATAGAAGGAAGTTCCATAATATGACATCGCATGATATCAACAATTTTGAGTTGTCTCTATCTAGAGTATTAAAAAATCTAAAAAATATCTTTTAGGAAAGCTTATCTCCTATCCTAAATATTTATCATGGTGGTTCAACACTTATTTAAAATTATTAGCCTCTAAAATATAGATTTACCCCATTAGGATAGTATCATCAATATATTATTGATGAGAAAAAATAAAATCAGAATAGGATGGTTGAATCCCTTATAGCTTTCCCATGCTAACGTTATTCTAAATAAATCTTCCCAATGTATCTTCCATCAAAATCAATATGAATGGGAAAATAGGATTTTCTTGTCTAATGCCAGAAGAGGAGGATAAAAAATCTATAGGTGAACCACTGATGATGACAAAAGAATTAGAAGTAGATATCAATTTCCATATCAACTAAACAAAAGTATTGTTTAAGCTAAATACATTAATTTTTTAAAAAGGAAACTTCAATCAACCCAATCATAGGATTTAAGAAGTTCTAATTTAAATAAGAAAACCTTCTTTTTTATTCGAGGTCAAAGAATGTATATATTCTCATGAATAGTAAGAATGGAAGCCATAATCTAGCATGTAGGGATAAAACTATATTTTTGAATGGAAATAAAGCTAGGAAAAATCCTTTCAAGATGGATTATTAAAATTTTGGACAAGACCTTATAAAGGGAGTTTCACATACTAATAGTTCAAAAATGTTGAAAAGAATGAGCTCTTGCCTTCTCATAATAAGCACAATAAATATTTCCTTCAATTCCATCAACAAATAGCTCAAACCAAAGAATTATGTCATAGTATTAATGATATTTTCGGTCCAGATATCTTAGTGGGTTTGGAAGAATAGCATATGAAACTCATCTAGGTATGGGGCCTTATTACCCTCAAAGGAAAAAATAGTTCATGCACCTCAATATCTAAAGGGATTCTTGTCAAGGTACTATTCATATCAAAAGTAACCAATACCAAAATAAAAAAGATGAAATACTCATGGTAGGAAGCATCCTTCATGTTGCAGTGTATCTAACTAATGTTGTATGAAGATCCTATAAATTGGGTCCAATCCTATATCTAATTTAACATCTCTACTATTTCATGAAGGATGCATATGATCATTCCAAAATTATGTGATCAATTTTCTAACTCCATCTTTAATCAAGTATCAGAATAAGGATCTCTATACATAATTTCACATTGATATTCCTTCCAAGTTACTATCATTCAAAT
>BSBK01014525.1:0-33370 GCA_027943335.1 Chamaecyparis obtusa
TTGAAGAATGTTGCACATGCATGTTTCAATGCTATGCATGTGGTTTAGGTTGTAGAATTTGGTTAAAGTAGATAGTCAACTAGGTCAAACTTGATGTTGACAAGCCAATTTGATCCGTCGGTGGTTAGATTTTATCAAGTAGGTCAAGATAGGAAACATTGTAGCATGGTTGCTAGTTAACCAGTCTTGATACTATATGATTGATAAAATCATCTGTTAAAACATGTGATAGAACATGTTTGTAGTTGATATAATAGGATAGATAGATGTTGTAGATCAGTTTATCAAAATCTGATAGCTTCATTTTATTTGATTTGTATAGGACATTACTGATATTCTGATGTCACGGGAGAGATATCCCGTCACATAGAATCTGAGACCGGTGCTATCAGAGACTGATAGACTCCTGATTGGTGCATTTGAGTTATATCATGTGATTTACATGCCTAAGATTAGGGTGAACTAGAGTATGTTGATAGCATTGGCAAAGTGGTGGCACTCGAAGACGAGTACCTTCCATCTTTCGACAGGGGAGATGACATTGACCTTAGAGGATGTATATCACATCCTCCAGCTTCCTATCATAGAGAGTTAGTATAGTATAATTGACATGGTGGAGTGATGGAGTGTAGAGCCATTTTTGGGGATGATGATATTGAGGATGGAGAGATCAGTTCGGAGGATATGGTTGATTTATATGACCCACTACCAGTGGTTCTAGCAGGAGTGATTCAGGGATTTGTATGCCCTAATCGTAGGTCACACAGATTTACAGTTGGAAAGGGCTGCACTCTATAGCAGATGATGGATGGGACCTAATTTTCTTGGGGTGTGTGTTTATTAGCACATATGTATCATGATTTGCATCAGGTGGTGTACCATAGGGGTGCATCATTATCAATAGGGGTCACATTGATCCATGTATGGGCATGGGAGCATATCGCAGTTACTAGACTATTAGCGATCAAATTATGGGGTGCAGGACAACCCTACATACATTTATACTCCTTAGTTTTGTCTCAGGAAAAATTGGGACATTTAGAGTTCTAGCGTTATACTTTTGATACACTGGATACAGTGACATGGAGACCCTACCTAGGTTGTGAGCCATGGGATGATGAGAGATAGTTGGGATTTTGTTTTGAGTCATGATGGCTTATAGGGTAGATGCCCTTTGTTTGGAGAGATAGTTGGTCAACCAGGTTCTGTGCCAGTTTGGCAGGATCCAGGGCATGCCCCAGGCTATGACAGAGTTTGCAAGGACTCATCAGGATAGATGAGATTAGGGACCTATGGCTTCTTTTGATGTGGCCTGATAGGAGTTTTTGGACATGCCATTTCAGGCATGGACTATGAGGCAGACAGTTGTAGACCCTGGGATGATTGCAGACCTTGAGAAATTCCTTAGAGACTTTCCAGTTCCATAATTGACCGATCCGACTGCTAGGGAACTAGAGAGAGATCCAGCAAACAGACATCATGGGAGACACTAAGGGAGAGATAGGCAGGGATGAGGGAGAGGTGATGGTGGTGATGGTGGAGGAGGTGATGGAGGAGATGGAGGGAGAGGTGATAGGGCTAGTCCTCTGATGAGAGGAGGTGGTGTTAGATAGAGGGGATTGATGCCACCCCTAGCTAGACATGGATAGAGATAGCCTTCGGCATAGCCAGCACAACCAGTTGTAGGAGCACTACTACAGGTTCCAGTAGCGTAGGTACAGATACCAGCTACCCTAGTATAGGGACCATCTATACCAACATAAGATGATGTAGACATATTATTAGCTCAGAGTGGATAGATCCATGGTGATGGATTAGATGAGCAAGATGCCCCTATGGAGGATGTGGATGCTCAGGAGTAGGCAACAGAGATGGATATCAAGGGACAAGATCCCTACTTACAAAGAGATGTTGCAGAGGAGGAGGATCTTGATATAGACTCATTGCTAGTCTGACAAGCAATGACACAGGTGCAGGAAGACCATGTTCCTGGTTTAGAGTGGCAGATTAAGAGGCTAGAGAGCCAGATGGGGCTACTTAGTCATGAACATGATGCAGCCCTTGAGAGATTCGGGGAGTCAGAGATGTTACTAGATGAGCTATAGTGCACAGATAATTTGGGTCCCCATGGAGATAGCATTAGAGCCATGATACATGCTAGGAATGAGATATCCTACTAGCGAGAGGTGTATAGATAGGCGGTCCTGAGGGATCAGTGGATTGGGAGCTATAGGGAGAGATCAGTGGCTATCAGGATGGTAGTTCATGATAGAGAGGCACCAGCTAGTGGAGGAGGTGTATCATCACACCCTCCTAGAGCACTAATAGGTTTCGGAGATCAAGGTGGATACCTAGCATCAAGTAGTTCAGTAGCACAGGGCCACATTGCATCTCGTAGACAGTGACAGACAGAGTCTGGAGGCAGTGCCTCATAGATTTGAGAGATCATTGTATACACTATTGTACCATTATGTTTCATTGTGTTATTGACCTGATAGACACTGACTGTGGACACATTATTATTGATTATATATCTTTGGACATTTGGATAGTTTGGTTTTTTTTATGGACTTTATATGATGGACTCTATATGATTGATTCTATATGTATACTGATGCAGTTCTATCATGATTTGCTTTGATTGTTTTATATACATGTGCGTACTAACCTATATAGGCTATGATGATTTACTTTAATATGCATAGAATGTATGGCTTAGAATGCAAAATTCTTTATATTCTATTTGATATTTTTTATGATTAATGGTTAATAATCTAATATATGATGATAAAAATGCATGCCCTTAATGATGTTTACTAATGCTATGTGATTATCAATGCAATGATGTGAACAATGTGGATAATGGATAAGGAATGGATACTAAATGAATGATATAATATGTGTAATGGATACTAAATGACCATGTAATGCAAAAGATATCAAATGTAATAAATGATAATGTACCTAAGATGATTGAATATAATAACTGATAACATGATAAAAGAAAATGAGATGAAATGATAGCTATAATGAATGATCAAATTATATACAAATGAACACTCCTAATGAAGATAATACATGTCTCTAAATGATTAAGTGTAAAATGTTAAATGCAAAAAAGTCCTAATATTTTTGGTTGTCCAAATGTACTCAACTTGAAATAACAATGTTTTTGACACAAGAAGAATAGACTAGGAGAAATAGATAACCTAATGAGAAAGATAACCTATAAATCTCTATAAAAGGAGCACTAATATGCAATTCATGAGAGGGTAAAAATGAAATGCAAAAGAAAATATGAAATGAGTATCTCCACAACTTCATGTAACATCTTAGAACTTCATAGTATGTGGAATTTCATTTCATCATTGAGCTCGTTATGTGGCAAGAAAATGCAAACATCATGGTATAATTAAACCAGGATGCCCTGAGCACATCTTGCATGGAGTTTAATATGGAGAACTTGACAAGCATCTAGGTATAATTGTACCGAGATGACCTGAGTTTCATTTGCGTAACAGACAAGGAATATTCCCCCCCTCCATCGAGGAACAAATATTTGGAGTCAATAAAAAATGTCTGCAAATTAGATGTCTAATAACTAGAGATGATAAATCAACTATTGAAAGCCAATAAATCAATCTAATGCAACACAATGAAGAGTACAAAGTAACTATAAAATGATGAAACTAAATCAATTACCTTCACCTACCATGTCTCCATTGTCCTCCTAGTCTTGATTTCTTGAAGAGGTTAAGCTCTCAGATTTCCAAATGAAGCCTTTTCCCAAGATGCTACCAAAGTGTGGAGATTTTATGAATAGGCCATGTGTCTTGACTTGGTTTAAGAGAGGACATGTGGTCATGAGACCAAGTCCTATGAGGCCACATAGCCCTTAAGAATAGGACATGTATGGTTGAGGATAATTACTAATAAATAATTAATAATAATTATTTATTTTAGCTAAAGTGATGTGTCAGGTAACTAGGTAGATGAGGTGGACTAGGGAACCTAGTCATATTTAGGTGATTGTGTATTTAATTAAATCACTTTAATAAGACTAATCAAAAGACTTAGGATAGAGGAATAGACTATAGTGAATTTACTAAATAAATTGAATAATTTATTTAACAAATAGAGGAATAATTATTTATTAAATAATAAATATTTAATTAATTTATCAAGTCAATATTAATTAAATAATAAATATTTAAGCAATTAATGAAGCCATTTTTAAGTGTATACACCTTGATAAGTTTGTAATTGTGTTCCTTGATGATATCCTGATTTATTCATGAATGAAGAGGAGCACGAAGAGCACTTGAGATAGGTATTGCAGTGGCTTAGAGACAATCAATTGTATGGCAGTTTGTCCAAATGTTCTTTCTATAGGACATAGATTCATTACCTCGAGCATGTTATTTCAGGAGATGGAATCTTAGTAGATCCATCATGGATTGGCTTGCACCTACTTTAGTGACCGAGGTCAAGAGCTTTATGGGATTGGCAAGTTATTACACATGTTTTGTAGAGGGTTTTTCTAGAATGGCTCATCCCATCACTTCACTTCAGTGTAAGGGAAATAAATTTGAGTGGACTGACAAGTGCAAGAGGGCCTTTCAAGAACTCAAGAAAGAACTTATCAATGCTCCTATTCTAGTAGTTCCTAACCCCTCATTAGATGGTTTGGGAGTAGTTCTTATGCAGAATGGGCAAGCCATTTCATATGAGTCTAGGAAACTTAAGACTCATGAGCTCAATTATCCCACTCATGACCTTAAGTTAGCTACAGTGGTTCATAATTTAGTGAGATGGTGGAATTTTATTTTGGGTCATCGTTTTGAGCTCCATTTAGATCATCAGAGCTTAAAGTATATCTTCTCTCAGCTGAACCTGAATGCACGTTAGTGTAGGTGGATGAAATTCCTTTGTGAGAATGATTTTGATGTCCACTACATCAAGGGGAAGGAGAATGTGGTTGGCAATGCTTTGAGTAGGAGATGCCATGGGGCCTACTCTATGACAATAGGTACTAAGTTCAGGGATTGGATATTGCATCATTAACTTGAGGATGTTTGGTATATAGAGGTTAGTCAGATCATTCGATCTCAGAGTACCCTTGAGGGAAAATATTTAGGATATTCCCTAGATTCTGATGGATTTTATGCCGTAGAGCACACATCCATGTCCCATCCTCTGGGGACTTGTGAGTTTTCATCATGCTAGAGGCTCATAGAGCCCCTTATGTAGTGCATCCCATTGTCAAGAAGATGCATGCAGATTTGAGGTAGTTATATCATTAGCCAGGGATGAGACAAAACATAGCTAAGTTAGTGGCACGATGTCTTGAGTGTTAGAGGGTTAAGGCAAAGCATTGTCACCCTAGTGGTTTGCTCTAGCCTCATGAGATACCAGAGTGGAAGTGGGATGTTATTTCCATGGAATTCATCATGGGTCTCCCTATGTCATCTCTACACCATGATTCCATTATGGTGATAGTTGACAAGTTGACCAAGGTAGCCCACTTCTCACCCATTCAAGCAACTTTTACAACCCTAGCAGTAGCATAGGTCTTCTTGCAGGATATTGTGAGACTTCATGGCATACCTCATAAGATTATTTTTGATCAAGATTATCTCTTCATATCATCCTTTTGGAGAGGGCTACAAACAACTTTGGGCACTAAGCTCAATTTTAGCACCACATATCACCTAGAGACTGATGGTCAAATAGAGAGGGTAAATCAAGTGTTGGAGGATATGATTTGCATGTATGTCATGGATCATAAGAATAGGTGGGAGTTGTACCTTTATTTGGTTGAATTTTCCTACAATAATGGGCATCACACTTCTCTAGGTATGCCTCACTAATAGGCATTATATGACAGACCATGCAAAACACCATTGAGTTGGGACCGCATTGAAGATAGAGTTGCTTTAGGTCCTGAGTTAGTGCAAGAGTTGGAATAGTAGGTGACTTTCATTAGGCAACATATGAAGTATAGGATAGGTAGAAGAAGTATGTAGATGCCAAGAGGGAGGATTGTAGTTATCAGGTTGGAGATAGAGTCTTTCTGAGAGTGCGACTGATGCAGGAGCATCCTGGGTGTAAGAGCAATCTTGCATCACCCAAAAATATTTTTATTTCTGTATTCAATAAGGGCTATTTTGTGCAGAGCTGCTATATATGGAAAGTTACTATTTTTGGTAATTTTCGTATGTGCTCAGAATGATCTGATTTCTTTCTTGGAGGTTCATTTTGGTCATATAAGTCTGCCATTAAAGTTTCATTGCCAGATCAAGTGTATATTGGAAGATATTGAAGATTTTCGATATTGGTAGCAGGGTACAGAAACTTTGAACTCAGTTTTGAAGGCTTTAGAGGCCCCGGATGAGGTCAAAAATTTGGGTGACAAGCACTTGCGCTGGTCAAACTTGTAGAGCGCTTCGTGGCATTTCCGAAATGGGGTTATAATAGCTAATCGGGTCAACTGGTGATGACTTATGGTCTTCGGAAGTTGGGCCACCTGAAATGGCGGAAAATAATTTTCTTCAAAATTTCTGTTCGGGTTTCAAAGGTTATCTTGAGGCGACTATGATGTAATAAAATGTAAAATAAAATAATTCTAAGTTTGGTCGGCCCTATTGGCTAAAATTCTGGAACCTTCCCAGGCGGTGGAAAATTGCCTATATAAGGAAGGCTGTATTATTGTCTTAGGAGTTCGGAATAATTCTGGGTAGTAGATCTGGGTATTGATTCGAGGCTTTGTCCTACAGAATATTGTAAGGGAATGCCCATGTGGCTTTGCATATTGTAATTCTGAAAGTTTGTAATTCCACATTTGTGGAGATAATAAGAAGCCAATTTTCTGTTCTTGCATATTACTGTTGTTGATTCTCTATTTCTGTTATGTGTTTGTGGTATTAAGGGGAGCACCCTTCATCAGCGACATTATAAGAGTCCAATCCAATTTGGAAAGGGCTCTAAGCTTGCACCCAGATTGGTTGGTCCCTTTGAGATTCTTGAGTAGATAGGTCCTCTCGCCTATCATCTTTCTTTTCCACTGAGCCTATCACACATCCATGATGTTTTTCACGTGCCAGTGTTGAAGAAGTATATTTTTTATGAGACTCATATCATAGATTGGGATGCCTTGCAGGTAGAGTCAAATAGTTAGTTGGCTTTGGAGCCCATCTTTATTTTGGCTTGCTGGACGCTAGCACTTCGAGGCTAAGATGGACTAGGTTAGGGTCCAATGGGATTGCTATGATGAGTTTATGACATCATGGGAGGAAGTAATGCAGATGAGAGCATCGTACCACCATATTTTTGATGAAATCCAAGAGGAATTTCATGTGTAGGGGGTGAGGATGTAAGGCCTCACCCGGAGTTTGTCATAGCCATTTAGTTTTGCATTTGAGATAGACATATTTGATGATTATATTTTGATGCTCTATGGTTTTACTGATACTTTATGTTATTGTTTTATCACTTTAGAGTTTAGTTGCACATTCAGTTATGTTATTTTGATGAAATTGTGATATCTATTTGGAACCTTTATTTGAGATTAAGTAGATTTTATGATTGATTATGATGTCATGATGATATTTAATTGCAATTAAATCATATATGCAATGATTATGTTATAAGTGTAATTAGTGATGAATTATGTATTTCATGATGAGTTGTATGTAAGTTTTAGATGAATGACTATTGTCATGTGAATTATGAAGTGTCAGATGAATTATCTTCATTACTAGTGTTATGAATTTACATGTTTTTATTTCCTTGGACTACTGATGTTGGACATTAGTGTGCATGGAATTAGACCATGGTAAATTTGAGGAACCAGAGCATAGACTAATGTGTAAATCATTTTGAGCCAAGGTTACTTCTAGTAAGAAGTAAAAACCTCATTGTATTGTATTTAATTCGTAAAAGTAATGTGTTTGAATGTATTTAATTTTTATGTAATTGTAAATGTGATTTATGTTGAGAATGCCCAAGTGGATATGCCACATGGCTTGTGATGTGTCATTTTTGTTTGTGTCAATTGATACTTGTGTGTGTACTTATGGCCATGACATGTCCACTTGGGGGTTGGATGCCATGAACCTAGGATGGTACCCCTTTAGGATCCCCATGTAAACCTTTGGTTAGGAAGCCTTAGAGTAAGTCAAACCATGTTGAACCTGAATTCAAACTTCAAGTAAATTTTAGGGAGGTTAAATGAGCCCCTAGGGTGTAGTTAGGATCTTTTTTAGCCACCCCACTCGATGTACCTTGGTTTGGTTGTTAAAGTTTAGTCAATATTGAGCCCATAACTCATTTACGGTCCTTCAAAAGTACCTCTCAAGTGAAATCTCGAAAATGGAGGGTTGGCAAATGCAGACAAGCCCATTCCTTTTTCCCCATTCTTGGTCTCCATATCATTTATGAGGGGAGACAAGGATGGATGGAAAATCACCATGAGCCATACATATTAATGAGGGTTAGTTGGGGGTTTGGTTGGGAAACTCTTTTAGTAGGAATTATGGCGGAAGAATTGGGTTCACACCCACTCTCTAGATTTGGAGACCTTGCTAGTGTTGGAAAAAGGCTTAGAGGAGGCTCTTCAACAACTTTCTTCCTTAAGCTTGGATTTTAGGTTGGTGGCATTCATTCTTCTACTTGTTATGTTTTCATGTGAATGAGCTCTCAAGATATTTCATTTCTTGCATGCAGAAAACTAGTTTTGTTATATTATGTATTTTTGTTTGTGAATCTTGTTATTGTATGTGAGCAGTTGTTTATTTGAATTATTGAGCTTATTTTAGTGCTTGTATTCTTTGTAATGTAAATGTGAAGTTGAGCTCTTCAAAATTTTTTGTTGTTGTTTATTGTTTTGTTAAGGGAGTTTTCTCAAGGCCACACTCACCCTTGGGAGGGAAGAGTAGCCTTGGGGGTGAAGGGAATGTTGGGACAACCATGGGTGTAGAGTCTCTCCTTTTATAGAGAAGGAAGAAACATGGATGTATGGGATCCATGTAGTCATTTCTTTTTGGGGGTCATAAGAGATTGTATGGCTTGAAGCCATGGGGGGTCATAAGGAGTTTTATTTTGAGGGATTTTTTTGGCATCTTGTGTATTGAGAAAGCCAAGAGAAGGCTTGTCTTTTGTTTCCATGAAATGTTCTTTCTCCCCTTGTGTTGGTTCCACCTTCACCCCAATTTATGAGTCATTTGGAGACTTTTTTTTGGCCTTGGATGGGAGTATAAATTTAGTTTTTGTGTTATTGTATTTGTGGTTTGTTTTTGTGTGAAACACTATCTATGTCATGGTTCCCCAAGCTCGAGGGTGGATTTTTAGAAGCCTAGGATGGGAGGTGAGCATTCCATGTTCTATTCTATTTTCATTTATAGGTATTGATGATCATGTTACAAGAAGAAAAAGCTTTGGAGTGAACCTATTTTGGTGTTTTTGTGAGAACCAAAAAAGTGTTATGTTGTAAACTATTGGAATTAGATACATTCCTTATTTTATTGTATTTGGGAGTTGAGATAAATGTATCAAGAAGTATGAGAAAATGACTTTTATATCTTTGTAGTTTTGTATTCGAGTATTGAGTAATGTATTGATATTTCTTTCTTGGTTAGCTTGATGATCTCTTTAAAAAGAATGTATGGTTCTCTAGTTGATGGTTATGTATTAAGTTATTTTTGTGATAACATTCAAGCATGAAATAGTTAATAATGCATTTTTAGTTTCATAAGTTTCTCCTTGAGATAGTCATTTGAAAGTGTTATTGTTTTTGAGAAATGATTTCAATGTTAAGGAAATGATATAATTGTAGAATGCTTGTTTTAATAAAAAAAGTATAGAGGAGGTCGTTCAAATTGCACTAGAGAAATCTCCTTAGAAATCTAAACATTAGTATGGGAAATAGTTTATCATGTTAATTAGGTTAAAGATGAAAGAAGTATAAAGTTTCTAAGTTCAGTTGTTTTGAAATGAATGTGGTAATGTTTACTTGAAAAGAAGCATTCAGATCAAATTATATTAGTGTTTAGAATTCATTCATTAAATATGCCTAAACTATCTCCTTAGTAAATTTGAGGTCAACAAAACTTATAACAATGTAGCAAGAGAAATAAACAACAAAGAGTAGAAAAAAAAATAAATAAATAAAGAAGAGTGCAAAATAGAGACCTACAGGTCTCTGGAAAATGCATGGGAAAAAAATTCCCATACATTTTCCAAATACACAGTCATTTAAAAATCATATCTCTCTCCCACTTGGCACAAATAAAATATATAAAAGTAGTAGACTAGTAGCAAGTGTATCTTTTCCAAGCCCAAGGCCAACTTGGGTGGGCCCCACCTAGGACACCACCCAAGGAGCCCTTTTATAAAAAAAATAAAAATTAAACACAAATAAAATTATTCATCTTGGGTTAAAAACCCACTAGGAAAAAAATATATATTACCTATATTATAAGGATGGTAAAAAAAAAAGAGGACTTTATAAAAAGCCCATGTAGGGCTTTAATAAAACAAAAGTAAAAATAAATAATATTAAAAAAAAAAATTTAAAAAAAAAATTATTTAAAATTTTTTTTTAAAAATAAATTATTTAATATATTTTGGGTGGCCGCCATGGCCCCACGCCCCACCTCCCACGTGGAGGTCCATGAGCCTACCAAGGTAGGTACCTGCCTGCCGACGAAGGACGGGCCCTAACCTGCATAGGGTATTGCCCTGCTTAGGTAGGACGACCCCTACCGTGGGGGTACCGCACTGTCAGCGCGCGCCCTGTCGGTCCCCTTTGGGGGTCCTATTATTATGTGCACGGGGGGGGGGGGGGGGGAATTAAAGTTATTTCTATTTGTTTATTTACTTATTTTATATTTTATATATTATTTAATATTAATAATGTTAATTAATATAAATAATATTTATTAATTTATTTATTATTTGTATTAATTAATATTATTAATATTAATTTATATATATATATATATATATATATATATAATATATATATATATATATATATATATATATATATATATATATATATATATATATATATATATATATATATATATATATATATATATATATATATATATATATATATATATATATATATATATATATATATATATATATATATATATATATATATATATATATATATATATATATATATATATATATATATATATATATATATATATATATATATATATATTATTAATATATATTAATTATTAAATACTAATAATTAATATAATTATCATTTAACAATTATTTTTTTATTTAAGCGATTAAAGGATTGAACGTACGTATCTAATTGACGAGAATTATGGTATAAATTATAGGAACATTTTAAGTTAAATTGTAACTTAATTTTATAACTAATGAAATTTGTATAGCTATTATTTAGCTAACTAGATTCCCTTGATATATTGTCACAATGCTTTAATAAATAAATCTTAATGACCTAATGTAGTATAATGTCAACGTTAGGCCTAATTAAAGGTATTAGTATAATCGTAATTAATTTTGATTTGGTATTTGTTTTTGATCGAGATGCCTTGCCAGGAATAGAATTCAATTTACTCACTGGCATCTTAGTTCATTGGGGTAACCTACATCTCTAATGATGACATGATAAGGAACCAAACACTTTCAAGTATGGTAAACCCACGTGGTAGACAACCTAAGAAATCTAGTTATCATCACCTTAAGATGAATGTAAATTTGATCTGTACAAACTTTTGTCCACTGTTAACCTCTAAACATAAACTTATATAACCTTTGAAAAAAAAGTTGGTGTGATTTTGAGTGTAAAATTATGGGCATGGCATTCACCTGCTTAGTTAGGGTTTTGTTCTTTTTAGTCAGATCTAATATGGAAGCCTCAGATTCATCCGAAAAACTTACCTCTGATTTCTCTTCAAGTTCCTTAACTTGT
Source organism: Chamaecyparis obtusa (assembly GCA_027943335.1). NCBI lineage: Eukaryota > Viridiplantae > Streptophyta > Pinopsida > Cupressales > Cupressaceae > Chamaecyparis > Chamaecyparis obtusa. The sequence continues at coordinate 11,960 of BSBK01014525.1, forward strand.
TCCTAAGTATCTTTTAGCTGATGGGATAAATCTTTTCTCTTGTTCAATGAATGCTTCAACTTCCTTCTTAGTTCATCAATCTGATCATTTACATATTTCAGTTTCATGTTCATATTCTAGATCACCTTTTCATACCTATAGGTTTCCAGCTCCAAATCTTCCCTCTCAAGTGATTAAAATTCTTAATAATAGATTATGATTTGATACCAATTTTTGGAAAGCTAAGGTGTTGAGATGGATGAATCAAAACCTTCTAAAATTTTTAGCCTTGAATAATAGTTTTAATCCCTTTATCCATGCATGCATACACTTAACAAATTATTTTTTGAAAGTAAATAAATTATAGTAAACTTATTCATCCATAATGCATAACATTAACACAATTGACACAAGATTTTGGATACTAGAAACCCTTGATGCAAGGGAAAAATTGTGGTAGGGATGACACCCACAATCCTTGGACCTTCACTACTGCAATATAAAGGTTGCTCGATTAGAGCATACAAAATATCACTTCTGATGATTTTACCCTATTAAGAGTAATACAAAATAAGACATTCTAAAGTCTACCTAGTCATAGGATTTTACAACACTCATTAGGTGTGCACTCAGTTAAAATATTTTACAATAAAAGCTTGCTAAATCCTTCCTAATAAGTAGGATAAGAGAATACAAAAATAGTAGTGTATTGAGTAATAATCAGGTCCGCAAATGTGAATCTGCATGTATTATAAATCATATCCATTATTCTCTCTACATTATTAATGTCTTCCTCTAACTAATTTCACCAGAATTATCAAAATTCCCTGCTCACCTTAATTACCTTGTCCTTCTTTTTTCACTACATCACAATCTTCTATCTCTTTTTTTTTTTTGATCCATCCTTAAATATTGTTTTAGTAGCTTCCTTAATACTTTAGCTGATTAGGGTTTAGATCCTTCTATAAATCTTTGTCAAGTAGATCAACAATCCATATTTATTTTCCTTTCTCCAAGAAATATCTACATTATTATCCTTGGTTCAATCTATGTATTGGTATCATATACAATAATATTTTCATTCCCAATAAATCTTAACTAACATTTACCTCGATCTTTTTAAACCATTTTATTTACTTGATTGATCCCTATCAAACATTAAATCTATTCTATATCAGTTAGTTATTCTTTCCTATTCTGCTTGGTTAACATAGTTTTCCTTCTCGATAATTCCTTTACTCTGTTATAATACTTTTTTGATGTACTTTTTGTTCGGTAACCCTTGTGCTCAGTTAAGTATATTTATTTGGTCTTCATAATACTTGGTGTACATTGTGTATCTTTATTCTTGGTTCTATTCTACCTTGTCTTATCAATTTTCTTTCTCTTTCTTGACTACCTTCATCTCACCAATGTCCTTCTCTTCTTATAGAGACATGATCATTTCTTCACTAATGACAACACTAAATATATTTAGGAGTAACAATAATGGCACATAAGAGTTATGAAGAAGAGTTTTTTGGGCTAGTATTAAGATGACCAAAAAGAGAAGGTCGCTACTATTTTGCATCATCTCTAATTAGACAATGTAAAGGAACTTTTACAATAGTGGTACATGCATTACATAACATGTAACAACATATAGAAGAAGTGAGATACAAAAAGTAGAATTTTTATGATATTTTCATTCCTTTATAACCTTGTGCTAATACAGAAACAAGGGACATTTAAAGAAATCTAGAAAAATAGATAACATGTAACCCATCATGGGAGAAGCACATTATGACAAGAAAACACACAAAATACAACATACGAGAGGAGATAGTTAATTATATCACCTACCACCCCCCCCCCACCCCCCACTACATCTTTGTTTGTAGTGTTTAGGGAAGGCAGGAAACTCAAAAGAGGATAAACATAAAGCATGATAGATGGAAAAATGGCCAGTTCCAAACAAGGAGAATGCTATAAAGATGGGTCACTTTGTTTTTCACTAGGAGTGATCTAGATAATTATTGTAAACAAATAGCTATGATATCATGATTATCATTAATAGTTTCATACATATAATGAAAATCATTAGCATAAATAGCATTGTTAGGATCAAAAGAATCATCATCAAGAGTATCTTCTTCGTGCAAATTAATTATATTTGAATCCAAGATAAAAATAAAATTTTTGTGTCTTTTTAATTTTATGTTTTTCAAATTAACTTCATCTTTTGGACCAAGCATGGGTTGATCAAGGATAATTAAAGAATTAGTAGGTGTTTTAAGTGAAGAACCATTTTAGGAACCACATTGAGAGGCTCTAGCATGGCATTTACAATGGTACTCATGAGCATGATGGTTACATTTCATTTTTCTAGAAATTTGATTTTGTTTAGGATTAATCAACATCAAGACATACTATTCTTTAGGAGGAAGAATGGAAGGAACCACACTAGGTTAAGGGATAACATAAGAAATATGTTTATAAGATATAGGAGGTAGAATAGAAGAATATATAGGAGGTGTAGGTGGTGTGAGAATAAGGGATGACATAAGAAATATGTTTATACAATATAAGAGGTAGAATAGAGGCATATATAGGAGGTGTAGGTGGTGAGAGAATAAGTCCACTTCTAGGGAAAGGAGATGGAATATCATTAGTTTTACTAATTTAACAAATATTTTGGATCTTATAGTTTTGATATGAGAAAAAGAGATGGTCATAATAGGTGTGGGGTGGTTGAGACTTAGAAGGATAAAATAAATCATGGTCAACATACAATTCAGGCATTGAAGGATGGTATAAATATCATGATTTATCTATTATGAGGAAAGTTAAAACACTTATAAATAGGAGAGGTCATATATTTCATGGAGGTAATCCAAGGAAGACCTATTTTGACTTGAAATTTATCGGAAGATGGGAATACAATGAAGGGAAAACCTAAGTATTTACCACAAAATTATATAGGAAATGAAAAAGAACCATGGGAAGGATAAAGGAAACCATTTAAAGTTTTTATCATAACATTATATTTACAATAGATATGACATTGTAACTGTCTGTACTAAAGGGATATTCTTTCATTATCAAAATCACCATGAAAGTAGGAACAGTAAGGGCACCACAAGAATGAAGGTCATTAAGCTTTGTAAAAATGTTAATGCTATAAGTAATTCTATAAGGAGGACTCAAATTAATTACACTCATTCACAAGAGAAAGGATTTATATCAAATGCACATTGAAAGAGATATGCAGTGATAAGATCCTCATGACAAGCACATCTAACTATCAAAATTAATGTTATAAAGTATATATGGATACAGGTTGATATTTGCAATGCATGAAAATAAGGTCATGCAAAGATGGTCTAGCTAAAAAATCAAAATTTTGTAAGAGGAGTCAAGTTTTCCAAAATGTATAATAATAAATTGTGAGAAAAACAAAAAATGTAGATCACTCACCAAGTCCTATAACATACATTGAAATACAAGCCCACCCTTAACAAAAATCTAATTATCACAAAAAAAATGAGGAAGGGTAATACATAAAGATCTATGCCCAAGGGAATTTTGGATTCCTATAGGATTGAACGTGAAATGAACAAAGTATAAAATAGATCTGATCCAATAAAGCAAGTTCAAGGAAAAACAAGCAAGAATAAGTGCACTACAAAATTATATGAGGAAAACTATACTTTGAATCTAGATTTCATAGCTATTAGAAAGTCAGAATCAACACTGACTATAGATTTGGAAAGAAAGGAATTGGAACTTTCTCCAAAAATTTTACTAAAAATGCTAGGGAGAGGTCAACTTTTTTGTGGACAAGTTTCCAATGGCAGCTATTCCTCGAAAAAATTGATGAAACTTTCCTGGATCCTACAAATGAAACTATATTTCTCAGTTCCAAAATAATATCTTGACAACCTATTCCTCAGCAAGAAAGAGGGAAAAAGGGTTGTGGAAAGGGTTTTTTGATGTGAGTGTTCCATGGTTTTCTTGCACACCTTGCTTAAGAAGAACTTCCTTGTCTTCTTTTGGGAACCTAATCTCCTCTATGTCTTGATTAGGCTTGGATGATTAACTAAGACCTAATCCAACTCTTCTCCAAGAGTCCTACACCTAGTGCTTCACCTTGAAAGACTAACACCCTTTAGTTAGTTCAATTCTTCACCTACACTTAGAAGGATCTAAGTGCCAACTTCTCTCCTTTCATGAAATTCATTGCAAGGATGTCTAAAACTTCATTGAATTCATATCTTTTCCATTTGGATCCATTGAGAAGGATCTTCAAGCCTATCCTTATCGGGTTCAAGACTTCACCTTGTGGAGGCCTAATTAGGCGTATACCCTTGTAGCCTTTTGCAGAGACCTTTTTTCACTTCTTTACAAAACTTCTCAAATGAACTGCAAAAAAAATTAGGGATTTGGATACCCTTTTGGCTTTTACTAAAGATTTTACAATTTTTAAGGCCTGGTGGCTTCCATACATAGGCTTCCTATAATCTAGGCCTAATAGGGCTAAAATACCTATTTCCTAGGACTAGACTGTATTCTTGATAGAAACTCACTCTAATGGATTGGCATGATCAAAATCCTCATAAAATGTTAGGATATGAATATATCCCACATGGAACTATACTTGTTTCATACAATACTTCAATACCCTGCAAGAAATCTTCAATTCTTCTTCTTCAAACCTCTAACTAGGCACTGTCTGCTCGCCTAGGACTTGGTACTAAAAATAGATATCCATATGCTTATGACTCTTAATCCTAAATATATACAAACTAATGACTCCCCTAACATATCCATCCACCCTTAGGAAATTACCATGGTTATATTTGATGGGGGAGCCATGAAATGAATGACTAGTCAAGAAAGGACCAATGAAGACTCTAAACTAAAGTTAATTTATTCAACACAAGGAAACTAATCAAATAAAATTGATTGCTAAATTAAAAAGTCCTATCAAAGTCCTATGAACACAAAAAAATCACTAAATTGATACTTTCAATCCATTTCATATCACTGTCACATCAAAAAGCTTGGGTTCCTCTCAAAACAGAGTTGCAGAGCTATCTTCTCATTACTCAAACTTGTTACAATGAATACCTCACCTTGAGATTTGAGCCTTCTTTCATATTATATTCCATTTACCATGTTTCTAGGGCATATTGGTCGATCTCCCACTCCTATTCTCTAGGGGATCCTATGTAACTAAGTTGCATGCAACATTTTCCATTATTGTAAATGTTGTCATGACAACTTCTAACAACTTTTGGCATCTTTTCCATTAAACCACCATCCTAATTCTTAGGACCTCTATCCTCTATATCTCGAGGAACCAACATAGTTTAATGGTCTCAAGGAATCTTCCTAACAACATTCATGTGTTTAAGACACATTGAAGACTCCAATCTAACCTTTAAACACTTATCACTAAGAGATTCAAAAACTACTAACAATGACTATTTTGGTGACCTTAGTCCCAATGACTAACTCACCTAGTCCATAATGAAATGACCTTCTCAGGTCTAAAACTAAACACACAAACTCTCTAACTTGGTGAATGTCAAATACAAGCCAAAATACCTGAACAATGGAGGTTAGCCTAGGTGTGCTCCTGTGCCATCCTCCCCAAACCAAAAAGGTTAAAATCCACCCTTGGATTGAGTAAATTAAGATCAAGCCCCATCTTCTTAAACTCTTATTCTTTAACCCATACTACATTAGCATCAGCTTGACCATGCCTCTTTATTAGGTTTTATTTTTACTCCTTGGTTCTAGTCATTTTATAAACTCTCGTATCAAGTATACTCTTAGCTCCTTTGACTGTAGGAGTAGGGAGGTTAAGATCTTCCACATATTTGATTACTTCATAAAGGCTCTAATCCATGTCTGGTGGTGGTCCTTTGTAATGAACCAAGTCTGCAATGTTAAATACAGGGGACGGTCCATTGTCTTTCAGTAGCTCAACTCTAAAAGAATTGTTACCATTATTATCCAAGATAGGACAGGGACCTATCCTTCTCATCTGCAACTTGTGAGAGACTTCCCTTTGAAGCTTAGACTTATTTAGATGTATCATTACTAAGTCTCCCACATGAAACTAAACTTCTCTTCTACTCTTATCCACCTTGGTCTTATGCTTCATGGTGTTCTCTGTCAAAATCTTCCTCATTGTATCATGTATCTCATGCATTGCATAAGCAAAATCATCAGCATATCCACTTCCCTTCACTTCATCCTTCAAGTCTCTTAAGTGATAAACTCCTATAGGATGTAGACCATACACTATCTCAAAGGGACTCTTCCCTGTGGATCTTTTTATATTATCATTATATGCATACTCAGCTTGGCCAATCAACTAATCCCAGTGTTGACCATACTCCTTGGTCAAGCACCTTTGTAGATTTCCAAGACTTCTATTTACCACTTTGGTTTGACCATTAGTTTGAGGATGGTATGCAGATCCAAATTATAAATTAGTTCCTAATATTTTCCAAAGAGTCTTCCAAAAGTGACTCATGAATTTGGTGTCTCTATCTGATACAATGTTGATAGCTAACCCATGGATTCTTACTATCTCTTTGAACAAGAGAGAGCCTATTTGACTAGCATCATTAGTTGTCTTGCATGGCACAAAGTGAGCCATCTTGCTGAATCTATCCACCACTACATAAACACTATCCATGCCTTGTCTTGTCTTCAGTAACCCAACTAAAAAATCCATACGTAAGCATTCCCATCGACTGGTAGAGAATAGGTAGTGGTTGATATAGGCCTACATTTGAAGAAGTACCCTTGGCCTTTTGACATACAATACAACTTTCCACATACCTCCCAACATCAAGATTCATCTTTGGCTAATAAGAGAACCTTTGAATAGGTTCTTGAGTCTTAGTGATCCAAAAATGACCACTCAAAGCACCATTATGCTTTTCATGAATCAAATTCTCTCTAATAGACCCTCTAGGAACACATAATTGATTTCCTTTAAACAAGAGAATACTTTGCAAAGTGTATTCAACATATTTTCTATGGAAATGGTTCTTGTATTTAGCACATACCTTATAAATGTCTGCAAATTCTTCACCATTAGCATATAGATCTTTGAAGTGATCTATCCCCATGCTCTTCAATTGTATCACTTGGATAGTGCAAGCTCTTCTAGATAAGGCATCTGCCACCTTGTTGAGTACTCCTTTCTTGTGCTTGATATTATAGGTGTAAACTTGTAGGTATTCAACCCACTTCATGTTCTTGTGACTCAACTTCTCTTGTGAATTCAGGAAACTAAGTGCTTGGTTGTCTAAATACACTATGAATTCCTTGGGAATGAAATAGTGCCTCCTTTTCCTCAAAGCCTGAACTAATGCATACATCTCAAGGTCATAATCTAAGAGTACTTCTTCTTGGCTTCACTTAACTTTTCTGAATGAAAAGCCACTAGCCTACCCTCTTAGCTTAAAATAGCTCCAATAGCCACATTGCTTGCATCACATACAATGCTGAATAGCTTCTCAAAGCTTGGAAAGACTAAAATAGGTTGGGTAGCTATCTTTTCCTTCAATGACTCAAAGCTTTTGTTAGAATGCTCATTCCATACAAACTTAGTCTTCATGCCTCCTTTAATAGTCTCCAACATAGGAGCACAAATTGCACTAAGTTGCCTTGTGAATTTCCTATAGTATTGAGAAAAGCCATGAAAACTTCTTACCTTGGTTTTTGTCCTTGGAGTAGGCCAATTTCTGATGGATTCCACTTTACTAACATCCATTTTTAGATTGCCATGTGATAGAACAAATCCAAGGTACACTAGCTCTGTTTTGATGAACTCACACTTCTCCAAGTTGGTCATCAACTTCTTCTCTTGTAGCTTCTTGAAAACAATCTCAAGATGTTCTAGGTGTTCACCTCTTATCTTTCTATAAATTATTATATCATCTAGATATACTACTACAAACTTGCCAATTTAGTCTTTGAGGACTTCATTCATGAGCCTCATGAATGTGGAGGGGGCATTAGATAACCCAAATGGCATGAAGAGCCATTCATACAAACCTTCATTGGTTTTGAAGGCTATTTTCCACTCATCTCATTCATGTATTCTTATTTGGTGATAACCACTCTTCAATTCTATATTTCTATAGTACTTAGCTTCACCTAGACAATCCATTAGGTCTTCAATCCTAGGGATAGGGAACCTATAACTTATGGTTATCATGTTGATTTCCCTTGAATCAGTACAAAGCCTCCAAGTTCCTCCTTTCTTAGGTGTGAGGACAATGGGTATAGGAAATGGGCTAATGCTCTTTCTAATGAGACCTCAGTTTAGGATTTCTTGTATTTTACTAGCTATTTCCTCATTTTGTTGAGGGGTCATCTTGTAGGCTACTTTATTGGGAAGGGAAGCCCTTGGAATAAAGTCTATCCTATGACTTATGTCACTTTTAGGGGGAAAGGTTGATGGTTTTCCATCACTTACTATACCTTGGTAAGTCTGTAGCATGCTTTACAACTCCTTGGGTAACTCTATCTTCTTAGCTCCCTTACCTTCATTTACCTCCCTTGGTCTTAGTACCAATGCATAGCCAACACCTTCACCTTCTTCCATAGCCTCTAAGAACTCTTTTACACTAGTATGAGCACATTAGGACCTTCTATCTTCACCTTTGCATCCTCTAACAATGACTAAATTTTAAAAGTCACATTGTCCTTCTTAAAGGTATAGGAGTTCTTTCCTCCATCATGCATAGCTTGGAGGTCAAATTTCAATGGTCTACCTAGGAGAAAATGACATGTATCCATAGGCAACACATCACACAAAAATTTATCTGTGTACCTTCTAATTGAGAACTCCACCCATGCTTGTTCATTTACCAACACATGTTGGCCTTTATTAAGCCATGTGACCTTGTAAGGATTGGTGTGGACTTTCCTTGTCAAATTTAGCTTGTTGATTGCTTCCTCTAACACAATGTTGTTAGTAGACCCTGAGTCAATGATGACTCTACATACTTTCCCCATCATCTTGCACTTTATCCTAAATAGGGACCTCCATTGGCTTGGTTTTTTTTCACCAACTCCTTGATCAAAGTTCTCCTCATCATGAGGTTCTCACCTTCCTCTGAATTCAATGGTACTTTAGTATGCTTCTCTGTTGCATTTATCTCATCATGAACTAGATTAGTTCTCTTATCTCCTCATTGAGAAGTACTACCCTTCTCTAGACACCTATAGGTAGGGTGTCCCATTTGGTTGTAATGGTAGCATATCATATTGGCAAAGTAGTTGCCTCTTCCTCCTTGTCCACCACTTCTTCCTCTAAAGCTAGAGCTCCTTCCTCTACCACCTCTACTAGAGCTTCCTTCTTTCTACTCACTAAATTTGATGTCTCCTTGAGTCCTTGATTCAATACTCCTTCCCCCATAGCCACCTCTTTGTCCTCTACTATCTTTTCCTTTACCTCTACCTTTGGAGGTTTGTTCTTGCTTCCTTTTTATTTTATCCTCTATCTTCAAAGCCATTTGATAGCATTGGCAGATAGTTTTGAAGTTCACAAGACTCATTTCTTCTTCAATAGATGACTTGAGGCCATTCAAGTACCTATCTAGTCTAATACTTTCATCCTCAACCACTTGTGACCTTAAACACAACTTTTGGAACTCCTCATTATATGCTTGGACATCCAAATCTTTTTCTCTAAGATTGCACATCGTTCTATGTAGCTAAACTTCATAATCATTAGGCAGGTAGGTCTACTTTATCTTAGCTAGCATGCCCTTCCATGAAACTATAGGACTCTTTCCCTCTTTCTCTCTTTTAGTTTAAACATACTTCCACTAGGTGAGGGCTGAACCTCTTAACCTAGACTTGGTCACCAAATTTGGGTGGTCCCATAATAGTCTGTCCCACTTTTTGGCCAACTTTGACATAGAGATCAATATTCTAAGAAAAACTTCACTTTCAAACACTTGTCGCCACAAAAATATTAGGAATTTGAAGATGATGTAAACTAGAGTCTTTTAGAATTTTATTTCTAGTTTATAAATATATTTTTAAAAAAATTAAAATTCATTTAAATTCATTTTTGCTTTTCGAAAAGTGGTTTGTGTGAAAAACTGTGTTTTTAAGGAGTTATTATCACTTGGATCAACATAATTTTTTTAAAAAATATGATAAAAATGTAATTATTTCAAGATTGTATTTTTAACTTCAATATCTAAAGTATACAATTGGTTTCATTCATTTTGGGTCAATATTTCATAGTTTATTAAGTTCTAAAGTGACAGTAACTGTTATTTAGACATAAGGTCACTTGGATCTCTATAACTTGATTTGTGTATATCAAAATTCATTTTTTCCTTTTGTTTATAGAAAGATAACACAAATACTCTTTTCCTCCATATTTTTCATAATTTTTCTTTTTTGTAATTTACTATTTTTCTCAAACTCTTGAAGAGACAGGTTGTTGAATGACCAAACAACCTATGTATAGTTAAAGTCATATTTAAAAGTGATAATAAACTCAATATGTATTAAAATTATATTCATTAGAAAGATTGTTTTGAATAGCATCATACTACATAGATAGCTTTTTCAAATGGATTCATTTGATCTACCAAAACATAAAGTCAAAGTGTTTTTTTGTCAGCATTTTAATAGGTGCAAAGGAGACTCCATTGTAGGTATGAATGATGACTATAGATGTTATATCAATGTATTTTTAATCTAAGAGGCTTTGAGCTAACCATTTGTAATTAATTCTTTCAAATGGAACCTCTCAAGGCTTAAATCATCATATTTTTATTAAAAATTTGTTCTTTCAACAAAAATCAGCATGTCTAAAAAAGTGTGACCCACTATTGTGGGGTCACCCCATTACTTTCTTTGCCTCAGTGACACCATCAAATTCAAAGTGATTTTCTATGTTGTCAATCCAGTCCATCAATGAGTCTAGATCCATTTGTCCACTAAATAGTGATACACCTTCTAAAGTCTTGTCGGTTAAGGCCTTGAGTTCCTTCAAGAAGGGTTCTTCAGTAAGAACAGGGTCAGGGGTTGGAGCTTCCTCCTAAAATTCTAATTCCTTTTCCCTTGCATCTTTCTCTTCCTTTTTATCAATTTTATGTCAAACTTTATCAGCTTTGTCTTGGACTTCACCCAAGAGTTTCTCCATTTCGGCCAATCTTTGCCTTAGCAATTTGTTATCCTCTTCTTGTTCCTCAACCTTCTTGGATAAAGAATCATTAGTAACCATGGTTTTGTATTCTACTGATTCCACTAATGTATTCTCTCCTACTGATTCAGTAGGTTGCAACATCAAACACAAGCCTCATCAAATCAAGCTTTGATACCAATATGATGTGTGTGTTCCAAGGTTTTGTTGCACAACTTGCTTAAGAAGAACTTCCTTATCTTCTTCTAGGAGCCTAATCTCCTGTAGTGCCTAATTAGGCTTAGATGATTAACTAAGACCTAACCCAAATCTTCTCCAAGAGTCCTACACCTTGTACTTCACCTTGAAAGACTAACATCCTTTAGTTAGTTTAATTCTTCACCTACACTTATAAGGATCTAAGTTCCCACTTCTCTCCTTTCATGAAATTCATTGTAGGGATGTCTGAAACTTTGTTGACATTCATATATTTTCCATTTGGATTCATTTAGAATGATTTTCAAGCCTATCCTTATTGGGTTCAAGACTTCACCTTGTGGAGGCCTAATTAGGCCTATATCCTTGTAGCCTTTTGTAGAGACCTTTTGTCACTTCCTTACAAAACTTCTCAAATGACCGAAAAAAAAATTAGGGATTTGGATACCTTTTTGGATTTTAATAAATATTTTGTAAGTTTTAGGGCTTGATGGCTTCCGTGCATAGGCTTCCTATAATCTAGGCCTAATAGGGCTAAAAGACCTATTTCCTAGGACTAGACTATATTCTTGATAGAAAATCACTCTAATGGATTGGTAAAATAAAAATCCTCATAAATGTTAGGATATGAATATATCCCACCTAGAACTATACTTGTTTCATATAGTACTTCAATACCCTACAAGAAATCTTCAATTCTTCTTCTTCAAACCTCTAATTGGACATTGTCTACTCGCCTAGGGCTTGGTACTAAAAATAGATATCCATATACTCATGACTCTTAATCCTAAATATATAAAAACTAATGACTCTCCTAATATATCCATCCATCCTTATGAAATTCCCATGGTTATATTTCATGGGGGAGCCATGAAATGACTGACTGGTCAGGACATGACGAGTGAAAACTCTAAACTAAAAACAATTTATTCAACATAAGGAAACTACTCAAATCAACTTGATTGCTAAATGAAAAGTCTTATCAAAGTCCTATGAACATAAAACAATCACTAAATTTAGACTTTCAATCCATTACATATCACTGTCACATCAAAAAGTTTGGGTTCCTCTCAAAATAGAGTTGCAGAGCTATCTTCTCATTACTCAAAATTGTTACAATGAATACCTCACCTTGATATTCAAACCTTCTATCATATTAGATTCCATTCACCTTGTTTCTAGGGAATTTTGGTCTACCTCCCACTCCTATTCTTTAGGGGATCCTATGTAACCGAGTTGCATGCAACATTTTCCATTATTGCAAATGTTGTCATGACAACTTCTAACAACTTTTGGAATCTTTGCCATTAAACCACCATCATAATTCTTAGGACCTTTATCCTCTATATCTCGAGGAACCAAAATCATTTAATGGCCTCAAGGAATCTTCCTAACATCATTCATGTCTTTAAGACACATTGAGGACTCCAATCCAACCTTTAAACACTTATCACTAAGAATTTTAAAAACTACTAACAATGACTATTTTGGTGACCTTAGCACTAATGACTAACTCACCTAGTCCACAATGCAATGACCATCTAAGGTCTAAAACTAAACACACAACCTCTCTTACTTGGCCAATGTCAGATACAATTCAAAATACCTAAATAATGGAGGTTAGCCTAGGTGTGCTCTTGCACCATTTTTCCTTCATCAAAACCCTGTTTATGAATAAAACTTGAAATTGAATTGAAATTTCATAAAGGAAAGTAATGTAAAAAGATAAATTGTTGGTTCACATTTAATGAATCTATCATGAATGGATGTAATAATTTCTCAAATACATGAAGATGATTGAATATGATTCAAAACCTAATATTTAACCTTGTAATGATATGTAGAATCATAGATTTCTTTATAAATGCATGGATTTATGATTGTCACTCCTAGATCTATAGTGTAGATATACTTGATAACCACATGAAGAGAGAGATGGATTTATGGATTTTCTTTCTTGATTTATAATTCTTCTACTTAGCCATCATGGGAGAGAAAATTACATCAATTAGAGAATATTTCCTTTGCATTAATATATCTTGAAGAAATGGAGGCTAGGAGATCTGATTGATAGAAAATCCTTAATTTGACAACATGATTTCTTGAATGCTTTCACTTTCTTGAGATCTTGATTGATTTATTGTCTTCTCAAATGAGGGTAGAGGATGTCATTTTATACTAAACTATCTCTATTTTAGGATTCAAATTTCATCAAGGGCGACCAAAAATATAAATCATAAAGGAAAATCCCACTACTAGGCCCTATGAAAAAATTGGGCCTAAAACTCGAAGAGAAAGTCAAGAAGGAAAATTTTCCCAAGGACAAGTTGACTAGGTGACTTGTCCAAGAAAAAATGAGCTGAAATTTTACAAGTATGTCAGGGAAGGTGAGAAGAAGTTGGAGAAGAAAATGTAGGTTGTTATGATCAAGTGTAATAGACATTCATACATTGAAATCACCAAAATGGGGTCTAATAGATCCTAGATAATTCAATGAAGGGCAGTATTTTTTTACAATGATACAAGATCATTAGTCTTGCTATTTTTGTCTTTAAATCTCCTTCACACATGAAAACCAACTTATCCCTTTAGGTCATTTTATTCTTTTCACCTTTCCAAATGTTGTGTCACATAAACTACTAAAATGTATTTTTCTTTCTTTCACATTAGCTTCCTTTTTCTTTTTACAATAGTAGTCAAATATTTCTCAAGAGGTTGATTTAAGAAATTTGATTAACCTACAAAATACCATTTTCTAAAGTTTCCAAATATGGTTCCATCTCATCTTTTTGATAATGAAAATCTGTACCATCAAATACTAGAGCTTGAAAATGTAATTTTTGCACCATCCTCAATTTGTATCAAACAATTAAGATACTTCAAGAGGAACCTTGATATGATAGAAATTGATAAAAAACACACTTGATTCTGATAGAGGGGTGAATCAACATAAACCAAAATATTACTTTTAAAATAAACTATATTTAATATTCAGCTCAAAAGAAATTTAAAAATAATAAAATTTAAACAATAACACATCAACACCAAGATTTTAATACATGAAAAGCATAAATTGTGATAGACCATGGTGAGAACTCACCCACAGAGAAAAATCACTAAATATAAATAATATGATTACAAGGATAGTAGGAGATCACTACTATGAAATTTTAAATAGAGCTCACTACCAATGCCACATGAAATCTATATAGGATCAAGTCCTACTTTGGACTTGAAAATATAGGTTCAATACAAAAGTAGTAAGATATAGAAGATAATTTATGCACCTAAAACTCACTATCCTATGGAAAAAGTACATATATCTCTCTACAAAAGATAAAAAGAAACTCTACTAATAATGCAACTTTCCTACAGAACTCTGTCAGCCTTAGAAACAAACTATATCTACCATTAATTGATGCAGGAGCATCCTGGGTGTAAGAGCAATCTTGCATCACCCAAAAACATTTCTATTTTTATATTCAATAAGGGTTATTTTGTACAGAGCTGCTATTTATGGAAAGTTACTATTTTTTGGTAATTTTTGTATGTCCCTCAGAATGATCTGATTTTTTTCCTTGGAGGTTCATTTTGGTCATATAAGTTTGCCAGTAAGTTTCATTGCCAGATCAAGTGTATATTGGAAGATATTGAAGATTTTCGGTATTGGCAACAAGGTACAGAAACTTTGAACTCAGTTTTGAAGGCTTTAGAGGCCCCAGATGAGGTCAAAAATTTGGGTGCTTGCATGGGTCAAGCCTGTAGAGCGCTTCGTGGCATTTCTAAAATGGGGTTATAATAGCCGATCGGGTCAACTGGTGATGACTTATGGTCTTCGGAAGTCGGTCCACCTGAAATGGCGGAAAATAATTTTTTTCAAAATTTTTGTTCGGGTTTCAAAGGTTATCTTGAGTTGACTATGATGTAATAAAATGTAAAATAAAATAATTCTAAGTTTGGTCGGCCTTATTGGCTAAATTCTGGAACCTTCCCAGGCGGTGGAAAATTGCCTATATAAGGAAGGCTGTATTATTGTCTTAGGCAGTTCAGAATAATTCTGGGTAGTAGATCTGGGTAATAATTTGAGGCTTTGTCCTACAGAATATTGTGAGGGAATGCCCATGTGGCTTTGCATATTATAATTCTGAAAGTTTGTAATTCCACATTTGTGGAGATAATAAGAAGCCAATTTTCTGTTCTTGCATATTATTCAAATTATTGTTGTTGTTTCTCTATTTCTGTTATGTGTTGTGGTATTAAGGGGAGCACCCTTCATCAGGTGGTATCAGAGCAGGTTTTCTTGAGTGTGTAAATAGATCACCGACTGTGAGGCAGTTTGCACCAGGACCATGGTTAGAGTTTCAACGCGCATCGCAAAAATGCCTCCACGAAGAGAACGTGGTGGAAGAGCTGGTGCTGTGACACCTGAGGTTAGAGAGCTACAAAGACAAGTGCGAGCATTGCAAGAAGAGATTCCCAGAGGAATGAATCTTAATGTCAGAGATGAAAGCAGAGGATGTACCTGTAGAGGTTGCAGATTTGTTGAATGAGTTTCAAGATATTGTATATGATAATGTACCTGATGGATTACCACCGGTAAGGAAGATCAGTCATCATATGGATTTGATTCCAGGAGCCAGTTTGCCAAACAAGGTAGCACACAGAATGACACCCAGCAGAAAGTGAAGAGTTGAATAGACAAGTACACGAGTTATTGCAGAAAGGGTTGATTCAAGAGAGTCTGAGTCCCTGTGCTGTACCAGTGGTATTAGCACCAAAGAAGAATGGAGAGTGGAGGATGTGTACAGATTCCAGAGCAATAAACAAGATCACAATCAAGTATAGGTTTCCATTGCCACGAATGGATGATATTATGGATTGTTTGAGTGGAGCTATGTATTTCTCAAAGATAGATCTGAAGAGTGGATATCACCAGATTCGAATCAGAGAAGGAGATGAATGGAAGACTGCCTTCAAGACAAAGGAAGGACTATATGAGTGGTTAGTCATGCCTTTTGGGCTAACCAATGCACCGAGCACTTTCATGCAGCTCATGAACAAGGTTCTGAAAGAATTTCTGGGTAAGTTTGTCATTGTTTACCTAGATGATATTTTGATTTTTAGCAAGACATTGGAGGAATATATGATGCATATTCGTATGGTGTTTGAGAAGTTGAGAGATGAGAAATTGTTGATTAATTTGAAGAAGTGCAGTTTTGTGAAGAAAGAGTTAGTGTATTTGGGATTTGTAGTTTCAGCAGAAGGTCTAAAAATGGATCCAGAGAAGGTACAAGCTATCCTTGAATGGCCTACTCCAAGGAGTGCTACTGAGGTAAGATCTTTTCATGGTTTGGCTAGCTTTTATAGAAAGTTTATCAGAAATTTTAGCAGTATTTGTGGACCCTTGACTGAAACAATGAGAGGGGATAGAAAAGAGTTTAAGTGGACTAATGGGGCAGAAAAGAGTTTTCAATTGTTGAAATGAAAAGTTACAGAACAACCTATTTTAGCACTTCCAGATTTTAATAAGGTGTTTCAAGTAGATTGTGATGCTAGTGGTACTGCAATAGGAGCTGTTATGAGCCAAGAAGGTAAACCTGTTGCTTATTTCAGTGAGAAGTTAAATGATGCCAAGAAGAAATATTATGTTTATGATTAGGAATTTTATGCTATAGTTCAGGCATTAAAGAAGTGGAGACATTATCTACTTCCTAAGGAGTTTGTTTTGTATATCGATCATCAAGCTTTGCAATATTTGAATAGTCAAGAAAAATTGAATCAAAGGCATTTGAAATGGGTAGAGTTTTTGTAGAGTTATACATTTGTTTTGAAACACAGTAGTGGAAAGTCTAACAGGGTTGCAGATGCTCTTAGCAGAAGGTAACTTTTGCTGACAGAGATGCAGATTGAGGTGGTTGGGTTCAAGGAACTCAAGAATTTATATCCAGAGGATCCTGATTTTGGTGAAGCTTGGAAAGCTTGTACAGAACCTGTTACTCTAGACAGGACGAAATGGTTGGATTTCATCATCTAGGATGATATGCTATTCAGAGGGAGTTAGTTGTGCATTCCATGAAGTTCTATGAGGGAGAATCTCATCAAGGAGAAGCATAGCGGAGGATTGGCTGGACATTTTGGTCGTGATAAAACCCTTGGTTTGGTTAGTGAGAATTTATTGGCCACAGTTGCAGCAAGATATCAAGAAGTTTGTACAGAGTTGCAGAGTATGTCAGATGGCGAAAGGGAGTGAAGTAGAATACAGGGTTTATGATCAGGAATTTTATGCTATAGTTCAGGCATTAAAGAAGTGGAGACATTATCTACTTCCTAATGAGTTTGTTTTGTATACCGATCATCAAGCTTTGCAATATTTGAATAGTCAAGAAAAATTGAATCAAAGGCATTTGAAATGGTTGAGTTTTTGCAGAGTTATACATTTGTTTGAAACACAGGAGTGGAAAGTCTAACAGGGTTGTAGATGCTCTTAGCAGAAGGCAACTATTGCTCACAGAGATGCAGATTGAGGTGGTCGGGTTCAAGGAACTCAAGAATTTATATCCAGAGGATCCTGATTTTGGTGAAGCTTGGAAAGCTTGTACAGAACCTATTACTCTAGACAGGATGAAATGGTTGGATTTCATCATCCAGGATGATATGCTATTTAGAGGGAGTCAGTTGTGCATTCCACGAAGTTCTATGAGGGAGAATCTCATCAAGGAGAAGCATAGCGGAGGATTGGCTGGACATTTTGGTCATGATAAAACCCTTGGTTTGGTTAGTGAGAATTATTATTGGCCACAGTTGCAGCAAGATATGAAGAAGTTTGTACAGAGTTGCAGAGTATGTCAGATGGCGAAAGGAGTGAAGCAGAATACAGGGTTGTATCAGCCATTACCTATACCAGAGAAGCCTTGGGAGGATATCAGTATGGACTTTGTTCTTGGTTTACCAAGGGCACAGCGGGGACATGATTCAATTTTTGTGGTGGTTGACAGATTTTCAAAGATGGCACATTTCATTCCCTGCAAGAAGACTAATGATGTTGTTCATGTAGCAGAATTGTTTTTTCAGAGAAGTAGTGAGACTTCATGGTTTGCCAAAGACCATAGTTTCAGATCGGGACACTAAATTTGTTGGATATTTCTGGCGTACATTGTGGAAGAAGTTGAAGACAGATTTGAAGTTCAGTTCATCACATCATCCACAGACTGATGGACAGACAGAGGTGGTGAATAGAAGTTTGGGAAATTTGCTGAGATGTTTGGTTGGAGATAAGCCAATAGGATGGGATTTGATTTTACCACAGGCAGAATTTGCATACAATAATTCTGTCAGAGAAGCACTGGTAAATCACCATTCCAGACTATATATGGGAGTAGTTCAAGAAATGCATCTGAATTGAGGAAGATAAATAAAAGAGAAATAAGTAGTGCTGAAGCTGAGGATTTTGCAAAACACTTGAAGAACATCCATGGGGAGGTGAGGAAGCATATTACCAAGATGAACACACAGTACAAGGCTAAGGCAGATGAGAAAAGGAGGTATAAGGAATTTCAGGTTGGTGATGAAGTCATGGTTCATTTGCGGAAGGAGCGGAAGGAGCGATTTCTAGTTGGTACATATAACAAGCTGAAAATGAAGAAGTTTGGACCATGTAGGATACTGAAGAAACATGATTCAAGAAATGCATATGAGGTAGAATTGCCTACTGAGCTAAATATTTCACCAGTGTTTAACATTTCAGATCTGACAGAGTATCATGAAGGAGGTGTTGAAGATGAGATCACAGCAGCAGAGTGGAATATTCTAGCAACTAGTTCAGACACTAAGGAGATCAAAGATATACTGGACAGTCGTGTTGGTAGAAGCACAAGGAACAGGACATATGAAGAATATCTGGTCAAGTGGAAAGGATGACCTATTGAAGATTCATCATGGCTGACAAAGGAGGAGGTTAGCCATCTTGGTTTTCCTCTGCACACCTGAGTCGTGACAGGGTCACTTCTCAAATTACCCCAGGTGTCTGATGCAGGAGCATCCTGGGTGTAAGAGCAATCTTGCATCACCCAAAAACATTTCTATTTTTATATTCAATAAGGGTATTTTGTGCAGAGCTGCTATTTATGGAAAGTTACTATTTTTGGTAATTTTTGTATGTGCTCAGAATGATCTGATTTCTTTCTTGGAGGTTCATTTTGGTCATATAAGTCTGCCAGTAAAGTTTCATTGCCAGATCAAGCGTATATTGGAAGATATTGAAGATTTTCGGTATTGGCAGTAAGGTACAGAAACTTTGAACTCAATTTTGAACACTTTAGAGGCCCCGGATGAGGTCAAAAATTTGGGTGATGGGCGCTTGCGCGGGTCAAGCCTATAGAGCGCTTCGTGGCATTTTCGAAATGGGGTTATAATAGCCGATCAGGTCAACTGGTGATGACTTATGGTCTTCGGAAGTTGGTCCACCTGAAATGGCGGAAAATAATTTTCTTCAAAATTTATGTTCGGGTTTCAAAGGTTATCTTGAGCCGACTATGATATAATAAAATGTAAAATAAAATAATTCTAAGTTTGGTCGGCCTTATTGGCTAAATTCTGGAACCTTCCCAGGCGGTGGAAAATTGCCTATATAAGGAAGGCTGTATTATTGTCTTAGGTAGTTCAGAATAATTCTGGGTAGTAGATCTGGGTAATAATTCGAGGCTTTGTCCTACAGAATATTGTGAGGGAATGCCCATGTGGCTTTGCATATTGTAATTCTAAAAGTTTGTATTTCCACATTTGTGGAGATAATAAGGAGCCAATTTTCTGTTCTTGCATATTATTCAAATTATGGTTGTTGTTTCTCTATTTCTGTTATGTGTTTGTGGTATTAAGGGGAGCACCCTTCATCATTAATTCTCTTCCATAGTCCCAAATAGAAATTTCACAAATTGAACTCCTCTCTTCTAAAACTCTACTCATATATTTACACTTTCTCACTCAGAACTCTCTTACTTTCTTCCATAGAACATATTGTCATATATACAAGATAGGTTATTGGAATTACAGAAATATTGACCATTTCAAAAGAAAATTAAAATGAATTATAAGTTGTCCATGTCATCAACAAATTACAAGAAGATCAATGCAAAGAGAACCCAAACCAAAACATAGGTCACACATAACATGAAGTTATGCAAATAAGAGATAAACATTAAGTGCAATACATAGACCAAAAACATGAATCATGATCCACTTTAGAAGAATAACAAACCATTTCCACATTACATATTATGGGTAACCGCACCAAGATGGTGTGCAAAAAATAGCCACCCACATGAAAAAATAGCAAAACAAGCATAATGTGATTGTTTTAATTTAAATTCAAATAATACAGTTGCACTTAGGTTTGGAAAAGGCTAGAGAATAGGATTGGATAACAAGGGTGATGTTTAGTAGCTTTATTTTCCTCCAATTACCTTCTTTTTTCATGTGTTTTGTTCTACATAATTGGTTTCTTAACTTCATTTTCATCAAGTTTACACATCATTAGTTGGGTATTTGTAAAATTTCCACCATTGTTCCACACATATTTTGATCTTTCTAAGCATATAATATTTTGTATTTTTGGATAACATTAACATACTAAAATTTAATTTTTTTAAAAAAAGTATCTCCATAGTTTTGATAGACATAAATTCTAGTGTATATGTATACGTACGTATGTGTCTGTGTGTGTGTGTATATATATATATATATATATATATATATATATATATATATATATATATATATATATATATATATATATTATATATATATATATATATATACATACATACATACATACATACATACATACATATGCATGCATGCATACATCCATGCATGCATGCATGTATGTATGTATGTATGTATGTATGTATGTATGTATGTATTATATATATATATATATATATATATATATAATATATATATATAAATATATATATATATATATATATAAAAACATATATACCTATATATACATATACATATAAATATTTATATATATCTATATATACATATATATAGACACA
>BSBK01014526.1:0-34545 GCA_027943335.1 Chamaecyparis obtusa
GTACTTATAATTAGTATGCCAAACAAACAAAGACTTAGTAGTAAAAGCATGTCCTTTGGTTTACTAGTTACTTATAATCAGTATGTCCTTGGTTTACTATTTTAATCTGGTTTAAGAATGGTTTGTTTCATGTTTGAATGTACCATTGAATGAATCTTGGCTATATTAAGTACAATCTTAAGACTCGTGACTCTTCAAATTCTCTTGTTTCCTTTAGACCTCCAAACATGTGTACTTTGAGTAGCCCTCCAACAAATGGACTTGTGATGATTTTCACAATAGTACATGTGTAGGAGGACTACTCAAAGTACTACTTAGGCAGGTGATACAGGTTGGTATGGACAGAAAGCATACAAACATGGATTGACTAGGACAATTCTGAACAGTCCTAGAAATGCAGACTTATGGGATTTGAACTATGTTCAAATGGGTACAGTCAAGTGTCCTATTGAAGGGCAGCTAGTAAACAACCATGTTCAAATGTGGACGGACAGTGCCCCTGATAAGAATCACTTTACCTGAAGATTGTGCCATGTTCATAATTTTTGAGTTATGCCCATTTGATTAATTCTCCAACTTTTGGTTGCACTCCTTGCATTGGTTGATATTTTCCTAATTATAGGGTTTGAATTTCACAATAGAAGGAAATCAATACTAAGATGAAATTTTGGTATGTAGGATCTACATTGCCTATATACATTTGTGACCAAAGATATGGATTGATCTACAGTGCCTCCAAAGCTTCTACTCAAAAGAATCTTCTCACCACTCGTGACTCTTCAAATTCTCTTGTTTCCTTCAGACCTCCAAACATGTGTACTATGAATTGCCCTCCAACAAATGGACTTGTGATGATTTTCACAATAGTACATGTGTTGGAGGAAAGTTCACAGTACTGCTTAGGCAAATCTGAATACTAAGTAAAAAATATAATATGTATGAGAAGGACAATTTATGATGGCTACTCTAATACATCTATTGTTCAAAAAGGCAAAGATAAATTTCAATTAATACCAATGACTTGCAGGGATAAAGACAAGATAATAAGAGAGGCTATGCATTTGGAAAAAGGGTTTTACCATCATGACTTCATGTTGTGTGCATCTAGAATGGTATTAGAATGGATATTTAACTAACATATATCCTTACAAAATATATGAGGAATCAATCACTATAACCATCATTACAATAGAACCACTCTTTCAAGATATTCTTGGCAAATCCATCTCATAAACCAATAATTCAATCTGAAATAGTGATAGCTTGTATTCCATTCATATTCAAGATGCTTAACAAATTTCATAGATAATAATTCAATAGATCAAAACAAGGCACCATTCTTAGTTTCATTGTTTTTATATATATATATATATATATATATATGTATGTATGTATGTATGTATGTATGTATGTATGTATGTATGAGGAATCAATCACTAGAACCATCATTACAATAGAACCACTCTTTCAAGATATTCTTGGCCAAATCCATCTCATAAACCAATAATTCAATCTGAAACAATGATAGCTTGTATTTCATTCATATTCAAGATGCTTAACAAATTTCATAGATAATAATTCAATAGACTAGAACAAGGCACCATTCTTAGTTTCATTGTTTATATATATATATATATATATATATATATATATATATATATATATATATATATATATATATATATATATATATATATACATATGTATATATATATCTATATAAATATATATATATCTATAAATATATACATATGTATATATATATATAAATATATATATATATATCTATAAATATATATATATATCTATAAATATATATATATATGTATACATATATATATATATGTATACATATATACATATATATATATATACATACATATATATATATATACATACATATATATATATATATATATATATATACATATATACATATATATATATATATATACATACATATATATATATATATATATACATATATATATATATATATACATATATATATATATATATATACATATATATATATATATATACATATATATATATATATATATATATACATATATATATATTATATATATATATATACATATATATATATATATATACATATATATATATATATATATATATATATATATATATATATGAGGAATCAATCACTATAACCATCATTACAATAGAACCACTCCAAGATATTCTTGGCCAAATCCATCTCATAAATCAATAATTCAATCTGAAATAGTGATAGCTTGTATTCCATTCATATTCAAGATGCTTAATAAATTTCAGAGAATAGGAGGATATTCAGAGAAGAATATATGGAAGTGCATCAGATTATTCAAATGACAAAAGTAGCCATCAAGGAGGTGATTATTTCTAGGATGATGGGCCATTGATACCAATTTCATTCGAGATGGGACTCAGCCATGGAAAGCAAGTGGGATCTCAAACATTGTGGGGATCACAGGATAAAAATCAAAGAGGCCAAAGGAGGGATACAGTTTGGAAGGCTCTATAGATGGGTTGAAAAAAATTAAAATTTGACAATGCGAGTAGAGGGAATCTTGGGGAAAGTGGAGCTAGACCCATCATTAGAGATGACCAAGATAATCTGATACAAGGCATTATCGATTCGAAGTCAGTAACGATGTTTGGACAACAAGACATTATCCCAAAGGAGCTGTAGGATATCTTATCAACTGATAAAGTCAATCTTCTGAGAGCTGGCATCAGATAATCTGAGAGCTTTGATGGCATGGCAGAAGATAGGCAGAGCTACAGTACAAGGTTCGGTCAGGATTCTTCTTGCCATAGTACTTCGTATCCATCTCTGAGATTTCCCCGAGAGTGGAAAGTAGACTTATCTCTGACTAGCATATTATATATTTGGGGTATGACTCTTGTAGCACTGCAAAGATGGCGTTCATGGGTATCTCTTGCAGGTGCAGTCAGGAAGAGTCACTGGTGGAGATGCTTGTAATGTAGATCAGCCGAATATTCAAGCAGGTGAATGAATAAGAACAAGTGACAATGGTGGTCCTGTTGGGATGATATTATTGGTTAGGAGGTCACGTACATGATGGGAGACTCATCTATGACCTATTTCTACCTATCATTCAAGTTTTGGGGCACTCAGTATATGCCAATGGGATGGTTCGCAGAATGATCCTTGAGGAGCTATATTCTAATGTCTCCCATGCCTTGGATCTTTTAAATCTCAGTGTTACCATTGGGGGATTGATTGTTGTGTCTTTTCACCCTAAAGAGGTGTGAAAGCCACTCAAATACACACACACACACACACACATATACATAATGTAAAATGTAAAGAGAAGTGACAATACAATTAAGATTTTCATAGAATATAATTTGATCACAACTACAATATGAACTCTAATGTACCATTTTTTCAACATTAATAAAGATAAGTGCTCTTCTTTTTATTTGTGGTTATAAGTTATAGGTTTTCAATTAGTCTTTCAGATATTCTATTTTATAGAGTGTTTCATTGTGTTAAATTCTCTGAGTATCATAATTCAAAATTAATATATATAGTTTAAATATCAATTGAAAGATTTGTGTATCTTCTCTTATTTTTATTGGTCTCTTAATTTGAGTTAAACTTGATAAGATTAGCTATATAGATTGATTTGAATTATAAGTCAAGTGAAAGCTTGTGAAGTGATGGTCTTGTCTTATTAAAGCAAGTTTTTAAAACTGTCTTTGATCATACGTATGATTGAAAGTTTTATGACTCTATAGCCCAAGTATTTAGAAGGCACTGATCTAATATATAATTGGAAATTGTCATGTTAGTTCATTTGTAGTTTGTAGATCATTAAATATTTATTTCAAAACATTACTTTTCAGTCTTTAATATAATCCATTTAGTCAAGTATTATAGAATAGAGATTTTTAGGAGATTAGTTGTTTTTCTCAAAGGATCATTCACCACCTTTGGAGGAATCTTGTTTTGTGTACGTAGTTGTGTGATAGAAAATTTGATAGTTCAAAGTTAATTTAGGCCTACCAGCCTTGGCTTGATTAAGCTAGAATTGTAGAGATATCAGCTTGTACCTGTCAGTTGGCCAAAAGAAATCCATCATTTTTGGGCACCAACAAATTGGCGACTTTGCTGGGGACACTATCAATGAAAAACATTTGTAGAATCTTTGGTTACAAAATTAAGTAAGACTCTACTCAGAGAGAGGACTCAAAATAGTTTATTTCCTCACAGAAGGTGAGGGTGGCGACTCTAAAATTTAGTTTCAAAAATATTCTGTGAGGCCCACCTTCGGCCCACATAGTGATCCTGTGTTATGCATATCAGCCTATCATTTTGATTATGTTTCTTTCAGAGATTCTTGGACTCTGTCGACTACTGTTATATTATGTTTGACTTGTTGGACTGTTCTTTGATGATTCTGCATATGGGATCCATGATGTGTAGATTTGGTTTATGTATTTATATGATGTTTTTTGAACCTGATGATCTTGATGGTATTTAAATTACGTTATGGAATTTCATTTGAAATATGCAATCAAATCTTGAATATTACATGCAATTGAAGTATGAGTTGAATTATGCAATTTAATGATTAAATTTCGCTATATCATATATGTTTATTTTAATGGTTTTCTTCCTTGAATTACTGATGCTGCATTTAGGTATTGCAGGTGGAAGGACCATGGAAACACATTCGGGGAAATCACATTGAACGTAGGGTAACCAGTTAAACCAAGGCCCTGTCTATTAAGAGACCTGAGGCCTCGTTGTTAAGTAATTTATTTCGTAACAGTAATTTGAATGTTTGTGTGTTTTAATGTTATGTGTTGTGATATTGGACGTACCGTGTGTGAAATGTTATTTTGTAAAGTGTCGCTTGACACTATTGTTAATGTTATCAAGGTACGTCGTGTGTTGTGTGAGAGCACTTGCTAGGAGTGTTAGGGAAATCTTAGCACACCTTTTTGCCATAGGAATCTTTATGCAGTCTCATTCCCCATTTCTGATGTTATTTCTCGACATGGGTTTAGAGGGTTTATTATGGCCTTAGGAGATAGTTTTATGCAAAATTTGTTAACCCATTCCATGTACCCATGGGTTAGGGGTATTTTCACCTCTTTAGAAGCCAAAAAGTGACTTTAGGACCCTTTTAAAAATTCATTTTCCTTCTTGAGCGAAATTGCAACTTGCATGTTTGAACCTCATTTATGAGGTTAGGTGTAGAAGCCCTATTTAGAGGAATTTTTGGCTAAGGATGATTCATTCACCCATTCTCTATTTTTAGAGAGTTTCCAGAAAGTTAGAGGAGAAAGCTTGAAGCTTGGATTAGGGCTCAACAAAATTCTTCCATAGCTTTGGACTTGAGGTAGGAATCATGTGCTCTCTTTGTTTGTATGAGATGTTTGTTAATAGTGATCATGTTCTTGGCTTCCCATGGTTGGTCATGGTGGAAGCTTGTATTGTTTTGTGTTGTGTTTTAGCTCCCCATGGTTGGTCATGGTGAGAGCAAGCATGCAAATGTGTTATTCTTGTAATTGGATTTTGGGTTGTTTTACTCTTGGATTCACTCACCCTTGGGAGGGAAGAGGAATCAAGAGGGGGTGTGGGAATGGAGGCAACTCCATGTGTAGAGTCTCCTCCATGTGTGGGGAAAGATGAACTTGGGTGAGTGATTTTCCCAAGAAACCTTGCATTTAGCCCTTGTGGCAATGGGGGGCATAAGGAGGGAAAATTGGCCATGTGTGCCTTGTATGTAATTGAGAAATATGGGTCCATGTGTGGCCTTGTTTTGTTATGCAATGGTTATCTCCATGGTTTGTCTACCCACACCCTACAAAGGAAATTTCATGGGAATTCCTTAGTTTTCTGCTTGAGGGAATTTGGGATTTTGCCAATGTTTTATAATCTTGTTGTGCTTGTGTGTGTGTGATTGTATCCTGTTCATTGTGATCTCCCCAAGCTCGGGGGTGGTCTCATGAGAGACCTTGGATGGGAGGTGAGCTCCCATGGTCTTTTCCTTGTCTTGTTTTCATTTGCAGATATTGAAGTATGGATGTATGAAGATGAAGATGTTAGAAATTCTTGCCTTGATGTTTTTGAATGAGGAAATCACTCCATGATTTGGATGCATTGTTGTAAATTTTATATGATGTAATTCTTCTTTCTTTGGAGCACTTGTAAATTGTAAATTTAGAAAGGAAAATAAGAAAGATAAGCATGTTGCTATAATGATCTTTCACTGTAAAGATTGATGTATTTAGTAGATGTATTTATTATGATACTCATGTAAAGGAAAGCAAGCATCATTTTGAATATTGCAATGTTATTTTGTAATCTAGGATGATGTAAATTTCAATGGAAATAAAGATAATGAGATGTTATGTAATTCATAATATGTATAAGATGAATCCTTGCATGTTTCTTAAAAGATCTTTATCTCTCTCTCTACCATTGAAATTACTCTCTTAATTATTGCAATGAGTTCTTCAAGTTGATAGATTCTATATTGTATTGTTATCATCACTTATTTGGATGAAATAGGAATATTGTAGTTTTCTATTAGATGTTTTTAATTGTCTAAGAACATTGGAAATAAACTCTGTATATATGTTTTATATCACTCTATTAGTTCTATAAGATTGTGATGAAACAGCTATGAAATATGAATGAATTGTTAATATTAGATTTACAATTAAACTATGATACTCATGAATGAAACACTATCTAATTTCAATATCCTAAACTCTTCATTCCATTTTAAAAATCATTAAATTTTCATTTGCTATACTCTTATAAGTTTTCAAAAAAAAATTGAACTAGAAGTGCCTAAAAAAAATTAGCACTCTACAGCAAATTTTTAAGAGAGCAAAATTGCTCTCTGGATTTTGTATGGGATAAAAATCCCATACAAAAATCCTTACCACAGTCTTATTAAAATATAAAACAAGACACCTAATTTAATAACTAATATAAAAACTAATATAATATCCAATAAAATATCTCTCCAAACTTAACTACCCCTTACCTCATTAATTTCCCCTTATCTCTTTGTCTACTCTTAAACCCACGCAGAGGATGATGATGTTTCTAATCATATAAACAAAAAATATATATTTTAAAATACCTATTAAATCCTTAACCCCACGTTGGACTTTGGGAAGTTTGTAAGTGCAGGCATTTCAAAGAGGATGAGTCATTGTTTGTAAGGACAAGGCTGTTAAAAAAATCTGCACCATACTTTATTAGATGTTGGAATTTATGGTGGAAGTTGACCACCACTTCCAAGCCCAAACTCACGCAACCTTGGGGAAAGTTTAAAACTTTAAACATTTTCCTTCCCCCTCTTAAAGCTGCGTACCCTTTCCTTGTCATAGTGTGGGGAAGTGTGAATGGGGGGATGTGATGGGTTTTAGGGAGCTAGGAGTAGGGAAAAAAGGCTAGTTTAGTAAAGTTAGTTTAGTTAGTAGTTAATTTAGATGTTTAGATAGTTATTAAGTTAGTTTAGTGGATAATAAAGTTATGAATTATTTTATGATATTTTGTTATTTTTGCATATATGGATTTATTATTAGTGTAGAAAGATAATATGTTATGCAATGTAATTTTTATAGTAATTGGTTATTCCATTTTGTTCAATATTGTTAATTTTAAGCATGTATTATTTATTAGTTAATATATTATAATTTATTAATTAAATAATAACTATATTACTTAATTAATATTTTATAATTATTAATTAATATTATATAATAATTAAATATAATTATTGATTCTCAGCTAGTATCTTATGGAAACAACATTGTTGAGGTTATTCACCTGATTCTTTTGAAGTCTCGTCATAGACTTTCTTAACCGCATCATGAACGTAGGAAACTTTATCACCTTTTTAAAAAATTTGTTGGTTGTGTTTTGACCCTACTTTTGGGCATCACATTTTGGTATCAGAGCCAAGTTCAACTCTAGGAACCTTTGTGCCATTACGCTTTTCAAGGAAAGTATTCGTTTATGCATAAGTAACCCTTTTGAGTTATGTATATGAGGAGCATGCGTGAGTACATTATGGAATGGTCATAACAACATCATCGTGTGTGGGTGCCCTAGGATGGCTATGGGAATACCTCGAAGAAGCCAGACCCTTATAACATTGGAGTGATGTAGAAACTAGGTAGAATGGCCTAACCGTTTCAGTATGGGGTGGAAAAGTGTTCTATACCCTTGCAAGATTTACATTATTAAGTTATAGTGGGGCCCATGCCATGATGTAAATATTTTTATTATATATACGATGGAAACACTCCAGGATCATTGACAATTTCTCCTTGTATAGACTAGGACCTTCTCGAAGTATTGGGAACTTACGATGCAGCTTGGGAAGGCTAATTAATCATAGGAGATGGACGATGGTAACCTATGTTATGAAAAGCATTGTAGTACCGGGGTAAGGTGAAGGAGACTCGTTTATTTATTGCTTCAGACAATGAAAGTATGGTGCCCTAGTCGAGGCATAGATTGTAGCACCTATGGATATGTAAGTTATAGGTTGAAATTCCTCAGTATTCTATGGTGGGTACTCCTTTTGAATTTGGTGTCAGTTGATTCAATTTTCTTATGGACTTCTTGAGTTGTTTGTCTTCTTGGTGGAACTTTCCACGTATTGGACTGGTACTTTTATTTGTTTCTCTTTCTTTGATTGAGTTTTGTCACCAACTGTATAGTTCTTATCTTGGCAGTTGCCACCATTGATTTTTTTTAATTGAAATGAGCTCACTTTTATTTTTTGTATTCGAAGTTGAAGCAAATAGATTTCTTTTTGAGAATTATTTGTATCTATTTTTGGGTGACTATTATGAGCATTCCCTTTTGCTGCCAGTCCTATGTCATTTGTACTCATTTGGGTTTTAAAGAGTCCCACCAATCATGTGTATATGAGGTAACACCTACAAAGAGATATTATCCCATGTCGGAAGGTACTATAGGATCGATAGATCAAATCCATGCTCTTCTATGAGGAATAATAGAAATGATTGGTTTCCTTGTAGTGGGAGTAGGTGAAAGTTGGTGTTTTGGCAAACCATGGTGATGTATATTTTTTTTTTTTTTTTTTTAGACATATAGCTTTGTAAGTGGCTTTGCATGGGTGTTAGTATTATGAAGTTCATCCTTTGGGTAATCATGTACCCTAATAGGAAAGATCTATGATGTCATGATTGACCTTAAGAGATCAATGATTATTGAATGTTCTAAACTACCCTATTAGGGGAGTTGACCACTTCAACAGACCTTAGGATTACCCCGTTGGGATCATATGATGTAGTACTTGGCATGGATTGGCCGTATGCCCACAGAGCCAAGCTAGATTGCCGCCAGAAGAAGATAGAATGTTTGGATGATGACGGCATGGCTACAGTTATTTCAGGGGTTCAGAGACCAGTATCTCTTCGCATGATATCCGCTATGCAACTTAAGCGGTGTATGCGGAAGGGTTGTCAGTTGTTTTCTATCTCTATCATTGATAGAGGGGATGAGGACGAGAGTGAGACTTCTCTTGATGATCGTCCCATTCTCCAGGAATTTGCAGATGTTTTTCCATCAGAGTTACCTGGTATGCC
Organism: Chamaecyparis obtusa; assembly: GCA_027943335.1. Taxonomy (NCBI): domain Eukaryota; kingdom Viridiplantae; phylum Streptophyta; class Pinopsida; order Cupressales; family Cupressaceae; genus Chamaecyparis; species Chamaecyparis obtusa. The sequence continues at coordinate 9,628 of BSBK01014526.1, forward strand.
TCCTCGCAGAGCAGTTGACTTTCACATAGACCTTATGCCAGGAGCTGAGCCAGTATCTAGAGCGCCCTATAGGATGACCACGAATGAGCTTAATGAGCTCAAGATTCAGCTTGAGGAGTTGCTTGAGAAGGGACACATTCGTCCTAGTGTTTCTCCATGGGGTGCGCCAGTGATCTTCGTTAAGAAGAAAGATGGGTCACTTAGGTTGTGCATGGATTACCGACAGTTGAACAAGGTTACCATTAAGAATCGGTATCCACTTCCTAGGATTGATGACTTATTTGATCAGTTGCAGGGTGTCCGAGTATTCTCCAAGATAGATCTTAAGTCAGGGTACCATCAGTTGCGGATAGTAGACAGTGATATTTATAAGACCCCATTTTGCACTAGGTACGGCCACTATGAGTTTATAGTGGTACCTTTCGGTCTTACGAATGCCCCAGCTGTATTCATGAGCCTTATGAATGGTGTATTCCGCACCTTCTTAGATAAGTTTGTTATAATCTTCCTTGATGACATCCTGATTTATTCTAAGGATGAGAAGGAGCACGAAGAGCACCTGAGACAGGTTTTGCAGTGTTTGAGAGATAATCAGTTGTTTGGCAGCTTGTTGAAGTGTTCCTTCTTCAAAAGAGAGGTTAAGTATTTGGGGCATGTCATATCTGGTGATGGGATCTCAGTAGACCCATCAAAGATTGAGGCCATTATGAATTGGCCAGCACCTACCACAGTGACTGAGGTCAGAAGTTTCATGGGACTTGCCGGTTATTACAGACATTTCATTGAAGGATTTTCTAGAGTGGCACATCCTATCACTTCCCTTCAGCGGAAGGGGAAGAAGTTTGAGTGGACAGAGAAGTGTGAGAGGGCTTTTCAGGAGCTCAAGCGAGCACTCACCAGTGCACCAATTCTTGCAGTGCCAGATCCTTCAGCAGAATTTGTGGTGTGCACTGATGCTTCATTAGATGGATTAGGGGCAGTCCTTATGCAGGGAGGGCGAGCCATTGCTTACGAGTCTAGGAAGCTTAAGACTCATGAGCTCAATTACCCCACGCACGATTTAGAGCTTGCAGCAGTGGTGCATGCCTTAGTACGTTGGCGTCACTTCCTCTTAGGTCACCGTTTTGAGCTTCATTCAGACCATCAGAGTCTTCAGTATATATTCACCCAGCCGAACCTTAATGCTCGGCAGAGGCGATGGATGGAGTTCTTATGTGAGTATGACTTTGATGTTCACTACATCAAGGGGAAGGAGAACGTGGTTGCAGATGCCTTGAGCAGGAGACGACATGATATTTATTCTATGACTGCAGGCACAGATTTGAGAGGTTGAATCCTCTATCATCTTCAGGAAGATGAGTGGTATTCCGAGGTATGTGAGATGATTCAGTCTCAGAGACCCTTGGAAGGGAAGTATGTTGGTTATACCTTAGAGTCTGATGGACTTTTACGTCATCGAGACCGTATTTATGTACCTTCTACCGAAGATTTACGTGCATTCATTATACTAGAGGCTCACAGAGCACCTTATGCAGCACATCCCGGGGTTAAGAAGCTGCATGCAGATTTGAGGTAGCTGTATCATTGGCCTGGCATGAGATTGTAGATTGCTGAGATAGTGGCCAGGTGTCTTGAGTGTCAGTGGGTTAAGGCGGAGCACCGCCATCCTGGTGGACTCCTGCAGCCGCATGAGATTCCAGTATGGAAGTGGGAGGTTATATCCATGGATTTTATAGTTGGTCTTCCGATGTCTTCCCGACGTCATGATGCTATTATGGTGACGGTGGACCGGTTGACTAAGGTAGCCCACTTTTCTCCAGTTCGTACTACCTTCACAGCACCCGCAGTAGCCCAGGTGTTCTTACGAGATATTGTCAGACTTCATGGCATACCTCATAAGATCATCTCGGATAGAGATTCTCTTTTCACTTCATCCTTTTGGAGAGAGCTTCAGGCAGCATTGGGCACTAGGCTCAATTTCAGTACAGCCTATCACCCTGAGACAGATGGGCAGACCGAGAGGGTCAATCAGATTTTAGAAGACATGCTTCGCATGTATGTTATGGATCATCAGACCCGGTGGGAGGAGTGTCTTCATCTTGTGGAGTTTGCCTATAACAATGGGCATCATACATCTTTGGGAATGCCACCTTTCCAGGCATTGTATGGTAGACCTTGCAGGACCCCACTGAGTTGGGATAGGATCAAGGACAGAGTTTCTATTGGTCCTGAGCTAGTTCGAGATATGGAGCAGCAGGTCACCCTGATTAGACAGCGTCTCTTAGAGGCTCAGGATAGACAGAAGAAGTATGCAGATGCGAAGAGGATTGACCGAGCCTACCTTGTGGGAGATAGAGTATTCTTGAGAGTGCGACCGCACAAGAGTCCAATCCATTTTGGAAAGGGCTCTAAGCTTGCACCTCGTTTTGTTGGTTCGTTTGAGATCCTAGAGAGGATAGGGCCCGTTGCTTATCGTCTAGCCTTGCCACCTAGCCTGTCACGCATCCACGATGTGTTCCATGTATCGGTATTGCGGAAGTATATCTATGACGAGTCTCATATTATTGATTGGGATGCCTTGCAGGTGGAGTCAGATGGCCAGCTGGCTCTGGAGCCCATTCGCATTTTGGCTCGACGGACGTTGGTACTTCGAGGCAGAACGCTGGACCAAGTTAGGGTCCAGTGGGATTGCTATGATGAGGTCACAGCCTCATGGGAGGATGCAGCTCAGATGAGGGCCCAGTATCCGCACCTCTTTGATGAACTCCAGGAGGATGTTCATACCTAGAGGGGGTGGATGTGAGGCCCACCTTCGGCCCACATAGTGATCCTGTGTTATGCATATCAGCCTATCATTTTGATTATGTTTCTTTCAGAGATTCTTGGACTCTGTCGACTACTGTTATATTATGTTTGACTTGTTGGACTGTTCTTTTGATGATTCTGCATATGGGATCCATGATGTGTAGATTTGGTTTATGTATTTATATGATGTTTTTTGAACCTGATGATCTTGATGGTATTTAAATTACGTTATGGAATTTCATTTGAAATATGCAATCAAATCTTGAATATTACATGCAATTGAAGTATGAGTTGAATTATGCAATTTAATGATTAAATTTCGCTATATCATATATGTTTATTTTAATGGTTTTCTTCCTTGAATTACTGATGCTGCATTTAGGTATTGCAGGTGGAAGGACCATGGAAACACATTCGGGGAAATCACATTGAACGTAGGGTAACCAGTTAAACCAAGGCCCCGTCTATTAAGAGACCTGAGGCCTCGTTGTTAAGTAATTTATTTCGTAACAGTAATTTGAATGTTTGTGTGTTTTAATGTTATGTGTTGTGATATTGGACGTACCGTGTGTGAAATGTTATTTTGTAAAGTGTCGCTTGACACTATTGTTAATGTTATCAAGGTACGTCGTGTGTTGTGTGAGAGCACTTGCTAGGAGTGTTAGGGAAATCTTAGCACACCTTTTTGCCATAGGAATCTTTATGCAGTCTCATTCCCCATTTCTGATGTTATTTCTCGACATGGGTTTAGAGGGTTTATTATGGCCTTAGGAGATAGTTTTATGCAAAATTTGTTAACCCATTCCATGTACCCATGGGTTAGGGGTATTTTCACCTCTTTAGAAGCCAAAAAGTGACTTTAGGACCCTTTTAAAAATTCATTTTCCTTCTTGAGCGAAATTGCAACTTGCATGTTTGAACCTCATTTATGAGGTTAGGTGTAGAAGCCCTATTTAGAGGAATTTTTGGCTAAGGATGATTCATTCACCCATTCTCTATTTTTAGAGAGTTTCCAGAAAGTTAGAGGAGAAAGCTTGAAGCTTGGATTAGGGCTCAACAAAATTCTTCCATAGCTTTGGACTTGAGGTAGGAAATCATGTGCTCTCTTTGTTTGTATGAGATGTTTGTTAATAGTGATCATGTTCTTGGCTTCCCATGGTTGGTCATGGTGGAAGCTTGTATTGTTTTGTGTTGTGTTTTAGCTCCCCATGGTTGGTCATGGTGAGAGCAAGCATGCAAATGTGTTATTCTTGTAATTGGATTTTGGGTTGTTTACTCTTGGATTCACTCACCCTTGGGAGGGAAGAGGAATCAAGAGGGGGTGTGGGAATGGAGGCAACTCCATGTGTAGAGTCTCCTCCATGTGTGGGGAAAGATGAACTTGGGTGAGTGATTTTCCCCAAGAAACCTTGCATTTAGCCCTTGTGGCAATGGGGGGCATAAGGAGGGAAAATTGGCCATGTGTGCCTTGTATGTAATTGAGAAATATGGGTCCATGTGTGGCCTTGTTTTGTTATGCAATGGTTATCTCCATGGTTTGTCTACCCACACCCTACAAAGGAAATTTCATGGGAATTCCTTAGTTTTCTGCTTGAGGGAATTTGGGATTTTGCCAATGTTTATAATCTTGTTGTGCTTGTGTGTGTGTGATTGTATCCTGTTCATTGTGATCTCCCCAAGCTCGGGGGTGGTCTCATGAGAGACCTTGGATGGGAGGTGAGCTCCCATGGTCTTTTCCTTGTCTTGTTTTCATTTGCAGATATTGAAGTATGGATGTATGAAGATGAAGATGTTAGAAATTCTTGCCTTGATGTTTTTGAATGAGGAAATCACTCCATGATTTGGATGCATTGTTGTAAATTTTATATGATGTAATTCTTCTTTCTTTGGAGCACTTGTAAATTGTAAATTTAGAAAGGAAAATAAGAAAGATAAGCATGTTGCTATAATGATCTTTCACTGTAAAGATTGATGTATTTAGTAGATGTATTTATTATGATACTCATGTAAAGGAAAGCAAGCATCATTTTGAATATTGCAATGTTATTTTGTAATCTAGGATGATGTAAATTTCAATGGAAATAAAGATAATGAGATGTTATGTAATTCATAATATGTATAAGATGAATCCTTGCATGTTTCTTAAAAGATCTTTATCTCTCTCTCTACCATTGAAATTACTCTCTTAATTATTGCAATGAGTTCTTCAAGTTGATAGATTCTATATTGTATTGTTATCATCACTTATTTGGATGAAATAGGAATATTGTAGTTTTCTATTAGATGTTTTTAATTGTCTAAGAACATTGGAAATAAACTCTGTATATATGTTTTATATCACTCTATTAGTTCTATAAGATTGTGATGAAACAGCTATGAAATATGAATGAATTGTTAATATTAGATTTACAATTAAACTATGATACTCATGAATGAAACACTATCTAATTTCAATATCCTAAACTCTTCATTCCATTTTAAAAATCATTAAATTTTCATTTGCTATACTCTTATAAGTTTTCAAAAAAAAATTGAACTAGAAGTGCCTAAAAAAAATTAGCACTCTACAGCAAATTTTTAAGAGAGCAAAATTGCTCTCTGGATTTTGTATGGGATAAAAATCCCATACAAAAATCCTTACCACAGTCTTATTAAAATATAAAACAAGACACCTAATTTAATAACTAATATAAAAACTAATATAATATCCAATAAAATATCTCTCCAAACTTAACTACCCCTTACCTCATTAATTTCCCCTTATCTCTTTGTCTACTCTTAAACCCACGCAGAGGATGATGATGTTTCTAATCATATAAACAAAAAATATATATTTTAAAATACCTATTAAATCCTTAACCCCACGTTGGACTTTGGGAAGTTTGTAAGTGCAGGCATTTCAAAGAGGATGAGTCATTGTTTGTAAGGACAAGGCTGTTAAAAAAATCTGCACCATACTTTATTAGATGTTGGAATTTATGGTGGAAGTTGACCACCACTTCCAAGCCCAAACTCACGCAACCTTGGGGAAAGTTTAAAACTTTAAACATTTTCCTTCCCCCTCTTAAAGCTGCGTACCCTTTCCTTGTCATAGTGTGGGGAAGTGTGAATGGGGGGATGTGATGGGTTTTAGGGAGCTAGGAGTAGGGAAAAAAGGCTAGTTTAGTAAAGTTAGTTTAGTTAGTAGTTAATTTAGATGTTTAGATAGTTATTAAGTTAGTTTAGTGGATAATAAAGTTATGAATTATTTTATGATATTTTGTTATTTTTGCATATATGGATTTATTATTAGTGTAGAAAGATAATATGTTATGCAATGTAATTTTTATAGTAATTGGTTATTCCATTTTGTTCAATATTGTTAATTTTAAGCATGTATTATTTATTAGTTAATATATTATAATTTATTAATTAAATAATAACTATATTACTTAATTAATATTTTATAATTATTAATTAATATTATATAATAATTAAATATAATTATTGATTCTCAGCTAGTATCTTATGGAAACAACATTGTTGAGGTTATTCACCTGATTCTTTTGAAGTCTCGTCATAGACTTTCTTAACCGCATCATGAACGTAGGAAACTTTATCACCTTTTTAAAAAAATTTGTTGGTTGTGTTTTGACCCTACTTTTGGGCATCACATATTCAGAAAAACCCATTTGAGGGAGGAGATCTAGAAGGGAGATGAAATTTCATCTCATTATTTTATTACCATGTTTAAGAAATTGATGAGAAGTATATTTATCCCTATTGACCTCATGCCTTTGGATCTTATAGAATTTAAATGCATTACAAATTAATGGATTTCAAAATTTACATACAAGATTCCTAAATTCTATGGAAATTGTAATAAATCAGCTTATGATCATTTGGATGCTTTTTACGCTTTCCTTGATGATTATGAAATTTATACAGAAGGTGATACTATGGTATTGTTTGCCAAGTCATTGGAGGGTTATGCAAGAGAAACATTTATTTCATTTCCTTCACAGTCCATTTCATCATGGAGGCAATTTGAGTAGTGGTTTCTTGGTATGTTTCACTATACTAATGATGAAGAAGATAACATGCATTATGAGCATAATGAAGATCATAATTTCACTATGGAAACATAATCTTACATCTCCCTTAGATGCATTTTTCAATATAGAAAGACAAAAGGGTGAGTCTATAGCCCATTTATTCATAAGGATGATGGGTTTCTATTGGGAGATACCATCATCTATCATGCCTTCAAGTAGAGAATTTTGAAGAAAACTTTATGATTTGGGAGTTTCTATAGATGACCCTAATTTGAGGCTCCTTTTTCAGAAAGTAAAAGAATATAATGAATGCAATGTGAAACATACAAGAGATGAGGCTCTAGATTCTAATGAAGAGGAAAGTGTGAATAAGATAGAAGAAGATTCCCTCCAAGATGATACTTGTATGGGAAAGGATAAATTTCATGATCAAGATGAAAATTTTCTCACTATAGAAGAAATTTCAGATATATTAGACATTGAATATCAAAAACATGTCAAGAACAATGGTCTGAAATATTTCTCATTTCACCATGATAAAAAAGTTAATGGATCAACATATAATCAAGGAGTACTAGATAAAATAGATGATAATTTCCAAAAATCAAATTGTGGAGATGAAATAGAACTACGTGAACATGAGGAAGTTTTAGGAAATAATGTTAATGAAGATATTAGTCTTGTTGATGAAACACTTGATGATCCAAATGAAAGATCTCATGGATGTATGCCTAAATTCTTTATGACCTTGAACCCATTGTTTGAAGAAGATACAAAGGAAGATGCGTCCAAGTTCTCTATGTTCATGAATTTGTTATTTGAGGAAGATCTTCTATGCAATCAAATCCATTGACATCATGATGAAGATAATAGGCCTAATGATAATTTTGAGGATTATGAAACTCAAAATATGTGTGGGGAAGTGTATTCAAGAGGTGAGACATCTTTCAGTTCATCCTATGAATAGAAGTTGTATCAAACATGTGAAGATAAGATGGTATCAACAAGGCATAATGAGGAGAATGTGTTGAGGAATAGTGCTGAAAGTTTTCCAAATATCCTATCTAATAAGATTCTTGATAAAACTATAGTAATGTCTAACATATGGAGTATAAAGACAAAGCAAATTATGAGCAAGAAGTTATCTAAGTAAAGAAATTTTGTTTTGATATAACTGGTCTAATGCATAGAGATCCTCCATTCAGTAAAAATCATGATGCACTTAATGATTCCTCAAAGATGAAACAAAGGTCAATTACCAAGGACCACATCGATGAATAATGAGAATTGTCCATAAGGAAGATGCACCCAATGCAACAAGGAGGAATTTATTGCATGATCAAAATCAAGTGTTCGATAGAGGAAAAAATTAATGTTCAATTTTTGGGGGCCTGGGGCCACCCAATTTTCTTCACATTAGATTAGTATGGATACTTGGTTTGCTTCTCCAGAGATAGCTAGAATCTCGCTATGCTCACAAAGAGCATACGTCCCCAGAAAGAGCCTGTTGGAGCTCTAAATTTTGGGCAAAATTTGGAGTCCTATATAGTGATAAAACCCTAAAAGATGGCCTCTTAAACTCCATGCCTAATAATTAATGATGGAGTACATGAAATGGGATGAAAAAATTATATTAATTTTCAATTAAAAAGTTGAGAGATTAAGGAAGGAATCTTTGTGACAAGAACAATCAAAATTCTATGATCAAAGCCTTTAGAAAATGCTGGAATTTCGACCTGCTGCAAAGATGATGCCAAAAAAGGTCGAAGGTGGTCAAATTTTAAAAATCTAAAAAAGACCCAGTTTGGGAAATCAAATTTACTATTTGTAATGAGAATCTTATCTTTCCACAAGGTGTTTTGGTTTTTCAACTAGACCCAAATCCAAAAGTTAGGTAGTTATTTTTTAGCTAGTTTACTATTTTTTCAAAATAATTTGTAATAAGGTTGTGTCTTTTCACCCTAAAGAGGTGTGAAAGCTACTCAAACACAAACAAACACACACACACACACACACACACACACACACACACATATATATATATACACATAATGTAAAATGTAAAGAGAAGTGACAATACAATTAAAATTTTCATAGAATAGCATTTGATCACAACTGCAATATGAACTCTAATGTACTATTTTTTCAACATTAATAAAGATAAGTGCTCTTCTTTTTATTTGTGGCTATAAGTTATATGTTTTCAATTCATCTTTCAAATATTCTATTTTATAGATTGTTTCATTGTGTTAAATTCCCTGAGTATCATAATTCAAAATTAATATATATAGTTTAAATATCAATTGAAAGATTTGTGCATCTTCTCTTGTTTTTATTAGTCTCTTAATTTGAGTTAAACTCGATAAGATTAGCTATATAGATTGATTTGAATTATAAGTCAAGTGGAAGCCTGTGAAGTGATGGTCTTGTCTTATTAAAGAAAATTTTTAAAACTGTCTCTGATCGTATGTAGGATTGAAAGTTTTATGACTCTATAGCCCAAGTATTTAGAAGGCATTGATCTAATATTTAATTGGAAACTATCATGTTAGTTCATTTGTAGTTTGTAGATCATTAAATCTTTATTTCAAAACATTACTTTTTAGTCTTTAATATAATCCATTTAGTCAAGTATTATAGAATAGAGATTTTTAGGAGATGTTTTCCTCAAAGGATCATTCACCACCTTTGGAGGAATCTTATTTTTTGTACGTAGTTGTGTGACACATAAAATTTGATAGTTCAGAGTGAATTTAGGCCTACCAGCCTTGGCTTGATTAAGCCAAAATTACAGAGGTATCAACTTGTACCTATCAGTTGGCAAAAAGTGATCCATCATTTTTGAGCACCAACATCGAGCACTCGAAGATCCCCTTCCAGAATCTCGCCACTCATAAAGGTGCATACACACTAGTAGAATCTATTTTTCTAATCCATTTTGATACGTTGGCTCAGCTCTAACTATTCATCCACCTCATTGTCCATACAACAATATAATTCCCATAAGAGAAGAGGAGGCTGGAAGGTAAGAGGTAACCATTTTTTAGGTTGTGGTTGTCATGCAAGCTGTATATAGCATTTTAATAATTGCATTGTAGCTTGAAAATGATGAGACTATGAGGCTCTTCCTTCTTTAATACCATTGTTAACCTACCCCATCTTTGCCTGAGTCCTTCTACTTCTATGTGCCCTTCTGATAATGAGAGTCTCTCAAACTCTACAAAAACCTATTCTCGATTGCCTAGGATCCTCTCTCTATGTTTTGAGTCACGTAGTCCATAGAGAATTTCTATCCAATCATAGTATAACCTATGGGGAGAGCCACTTTCTAGATGCAGGGGAAGTGTGATTAATTTCTCAACTCCCCTGTATTTTCTTAGCTATTCCCCATAGTTTATTTCATTTCTTACGCAAGAAAGAAGAGAAGAGAGGTGACTATCACCAACAAATAGCAGAGGGTTCCAATCGGTAATGGAGGGAACAACATAATTGTGCAAGTAAAGTTCACATAGGAGGTTCCTAATATAGTCAAGTGACTCTTTATATGCAGCCATGAATTCCTAGGGTGAGCTTATGTCTACGTTTAAGTCTCCAAGGACTCTCATTAATTTAAATATTAAACTTTCTCTTTTAAACACAAGGCATAGACCCTAGGAGGTGGTCTACATTCTATTAGTATAGGAATTAGTTCTATGACTAAATCTAATTTTCCTTGCAAAAATTGAATTTCCTACTATTTTATTCCTATTTCCTTTTTCGGTTTGTCCCTTTCCAAGTCCCACATTGACTTTTCATATTGTATTTTTGTAAAATAGTCAATGGAGAGGGAGTGGATTGTTACATTTCCTTGGTTTCTTGGTGGAACCTGCTCTGTTGCTACCTCTTCTTGGTTTCTTAGTTTCCTTGTTTGAATTCTCAGCCGCAGGACCCTTTTCCATCACATTATGAAACCTTGCGAATGGGATATTTGCTTGTGGTTGTTCCTTTAGGGGTTCCTCAATAGGAACATCAGGAGTAGAACCATTCATTGCAAGTGAGTCCTTTTCTATTTTTTTTACATTTAAATGAACACTTCACCATATTAGGGTGTCAACTAGTGCTACAGGACACTTCTGTGAGGTCCTTTTCTTTGTGATAGGAGTGGCTGTAGGAGGAATATGGGTGTCATCCATAACATACTTGACCATTTTTCCTTTGCCCTTTTCTTTCCTCTAGGCACTTTACTCTACCCTTGGATTTTGGAAATTTGTGGGAACCTTGATTTCACCACCCCCTAGGTTAGGGTTTGGATTATCAGATACCACATTTTCTTTATCATCTCCTAAAGGAGAAGATTTTTCATGAGATTCTTCCGACATAGTAGAATCAACATTTTTATAAATGGCCTCATCAGAGATATTTCCCTTCTCTTCTTGAATTATAGGTTGTGGCCCTCCATCATTCAATTGTAGATGAGGTGCTGTGATAAACCTATCCTAGGTCATGGGAGAGGTATCTCACAAAGACCTTTCTACCAAGAGTTTTATCAAACCATGGTGGGTGACAACATTCTTCCTTCCCTTCCTAACTTCCTCAGAACTTGAATTCAATAGGGAATAAAGAAAATTGGGTACATTTACCAGGTGACCATGCCACAAATGACTCAAAAGTTTAAAATGTATGACATTCAATAAAGAAAATCATCCCTCATAGGTAATGTACCTTATAATATGAATTGGTAATTAAGGGTACTCACTTGGAAGAGATGTTCTTTTGGCACCCTATTTACTATATTCCAGTCCAGTGTCTATAGGTAGAGAAAATTTAGCTCGGGCTGTCCATGCATTGTGTCCATGTGGAAAGGCTTCTCTAGTGGTAGGAAGTCTAGAAACTTCCACAATCCATCCTTCAAAAGCCTCTACATGCAACCCTTTCACGTAGACAACCCCATTGCTATAGGTATTTATAAATTCCAGTGCTACAACCTCATCATAACCACATAAGCTCACAAAATATGTTAGCCAACCTATCTGATTGAAAACCTGAAGGCTAGACTGATCTTGCAATAGGGATGTATGATTTTTTGGCTCATGTCATATAGGTTGCTCACCCATTCTGCCACTAAGAAATTTTGTAAGCTTAAAAACCCCTAAATCCTTTCAACTCCAACTACCCTCCCAACAAAACTGCTCTTTGTTATACCAATATTCTTTTACCCCATATTTTGCTAAACTAGGATTGGGTGATTGCACATTGAGCTTTCTAGTTCATTTGATGGGTAGTCTGGACAAATAGTAGAGGTCTTTTGAAAAAAAAAGGAAATACTGGAGCTGGAAATTTGGAATTTAAAAACAAGGCTATTGGGGAATTTTTTTATGCAGGGGGTTGTTAAATCATTTGGTCGAAATGACTATGCAGTACAACTTTACAAATTAATAATGATGGATTTAAGTAAGGGTATTTATTACAAAACACAACTAAATGGGCTATTAATTACAATACACAACTGAATGGACTCCCCCCCATGAAAAATGAGGTAGATGTTCGCACATGCTTGGTTTGTAAGTACAATGGTACGTGGATGAATCACTAAATTAATTACGATGCAACTAATAATAATGTCAAATTAAGTAAAAAGTATTTTAAACAATAAATGAATGCATACCTAGGAGTATAAAAACCTTTAAATGCCCAAATATAGAAAGATCGAATGATGTGGGCTAAGAAAAAAGTAATAACTAGCGGAATGATGATGTGATAGATGAATGAATATGGTAGAAAAAGGTGATGGGATGTGATGACTACTTTATTATGGAAAAATATATTTTCATGGGAAATCAACTTTTTTATTATGGTTACGTTTGTGTAGAGTCAAAGAGATGACCAAGGGAAGTAATTACTCCCATCGACTGCAGGAGAATCTTTAGCTAAAGGAGGTTCATCGGCTGTAAGAGGCTCATCAGCTATAGGAACTTTATTAGCTGCAAGAGTTTCAGCGACGACAGGAGAAATCTCAAACAGCCATAGGAAGTTGACCTTTATTTCTGGCTTATGGTATAGATGAAGTCTGTTCCCATTCACCAACAAATTGAAACTTAAAGGGTCAATTATGGATAGTTGAATTGCACCATTAGCATAAACATGTTTAATTTCATAGGGGCCAAGCCATCTTGTAGTAAGCTTACCTTGTGGCTCCTAAAATTTGGAGTCATAAAAAAGAGCCCAGTCACTAGGAACAAACCATTTGTTTAGGATATGTGAATCATACCACTTTTTGCGCTATAACTGGACCATCTCCGTTTGCTGTAGGGCTATTTTCCTCATTTCATCTGGATGGTTGAGCTATAGGATCTTGTCGCGTTGTGCTATAGGAAGATCAATGTTAAGTTGTAATGTTGTTTGTAAGGTTTTTTGCTCAAACTCAATGGGCATTACAACATTTTTCCCATAAACTAATTCAAAAGGAGTGAAACCAGTTGTTGTCTTCCATGTGGTCCTATATGCCCAGAGTGATTCTTGTAATCTGGTGCTCAATATTTTTTATGTATCTGAACTATTTTGTTCAGGATTGCCTCTATTTCCTTATTAGTTATTTCTTCCTAATCATTTACCTGTGGATGATATGGGCTTGATTTTTTGTGATGAATATTGTACTCATTCATTAGGGTAATGATCAATGTTGAGGTAAATTGAGAACCCTGATTAGTGATCAATTCTCTAGGTGCACCATAATGTGTAAATATTTCCTCATATAGAAACTCAACTACCTTGTTATCCCGAGCATGCTTCATAGCTTGCACCTCCACCCACTTTGTCACTTAGTCAGTGCATACTGGGATATATGAATTGTTGTTAGATGAAGGGCTGATGGGCTAGGAAAAATCTAACCCCCATTTATCAAATGAAGTGACTACCACTTGAGGAAAGAGAGGCATTTCATCAGACTTAGTTGGTCACCCCATCTGTTGGCATCGATCACACTTTCTAGTGTAGTTGATCATGTGCTTATATAGGGTTGGCTAGTAGTAACTAGTGTTCAATATCTTCATCGCTATTATTTTGGCTACAAAATGCTCTCCATAAGGCTCATCATGATAGGTATGGAGAATATCATAAGTCTCATCCTCCCTAACACATCTCCTCAATATTTGATCAGAGCCAATATAGAACAGACAATCAACAATCCATGAAAAGTTGAAAGTCTTTTCTATTAGCAGCCTCTTTTATTTTGAGAAGAAATCTGGAGGTACCTTTTAAGAAACCAAATAGTTAGCAATATCAACATACCAGAGGGATTTAGCTAAAATGGATAACATGTGGTCATCAAGAAAGCTATCATCGATTACATGAGGCTCATCTATAGTCTACAATCTTGAGAGGAAATCAACAACTACATTGGACTTTCTTGGCTTATCCACTATTGTGATATCTAATTCCTGCAACAAAAAAAGCCATCGGGCCAATCTTCCTATGATAGCAGGTTTGTTAGCCAAATATTTTATGGCTTCATGATCAGTATGCAAGAAAATTTGATAGCCACTAATGTAATGGAAAAATTTGTTTAGAGCATAAATAATAACCAGAAGTTCCTTCTCTGTGACTATATAGTTCAACTCTACTCCATGCAGATTTTTGTTGATAAAATAAATGGCATGCTCTAGCATACCTTCCTTCTATCCAATAATAACTCATATTTCATGATCTGAGGCATCAGTGTGAATGTGGAATGACATAGCCCAATTAGGACCCCATAGAATGAGAGCCTGAGTCAAGACATACTTCAGCTGCAGGAAGGCTTCATGATAGCTTGGTGTCCATAGGAATTTATAATCCTTGGTGAGTAGAGAATACATGGGACAAGCCATTTTGCTGAAGTCCTTAATGAATCTCCTATAGTAGCCAGCATGTCCAAGAAAACTTCTAACATATTTCAGCTTGGTTGGCATGCGCAGATTCAAAATAAATTTAATTTTGGTAGGATCCACTTGGATGCCAACAATAGATATATAATGACCCAACACTACTCTTTCTTGCATCATCATGAAACACTTTTCACTATTCAGAGACAGGTTGTGTTCTTCACACTTTGTAAGAAATTTTCCCAAGTTTGTCAAAGCCTCCTCATAAGTTTTGCCATTCATTGTAAATTCATCCATATAGATTTTCATACAATCATGAGAGATATCAGCAAAAATGTTGATAACAACCCTCTAAAAAGTCATTGGAGAATTACAAAGGCTAAAAGGAAAAACTAAATAGGCAAAAGTTCCCCATGGGAAGGTGAATGTGATCTTTAGGAAGAATCCTAATTTGGATGTATCCACTGTACCAATCTAGGAATGAAAAATACTTCTTGCCTACTAAGGAGTCTAAGACTTGGTCAATGAATGGAAGGGGGAAGTGATCCTTGTTAGAGGCATTGTTAAATTCCCTGTAATCAATACACACCCTCCACTTACATCCTTTTTTGGGAACTATGACTAATGGAGAAAGCCACTGCCTGTCTGAGATAGGATATATAAAACCAATATTGAGCAGTTTTTGCAGTTCAATCTTGACTATTTCTCTTAATGTAGGGTTAACTCACCTTTGAAATTGCCTAATAGAGGGTTTGTCTTCCTTTAGGTATATCCTATGGGTACACAAGTTTGGGTCTAGGCCTTTCATGTTTGCATAATCTTATGCAAAAGTTGTAGGATGGTCCCTCAGTAATTTAGTAAGAGATTTTTGTTGTTGAGGATTAAGCTGGCTATTAACATGCAGGTAACGACCAGTAGATACCTCTAATTTCTTAGTTAGTATTATCATAGATGCATCTATCAATGAGGGCACTTGGATCTCATGGGGAAGCAACTAGTGGTAGAGTTGTTTGGCTATAGGAGAAGACAATTGGTAATCAGGGATCAATGACTACAGGGAGCAGTTATGAGAGGAACAGTCCAGGAAATCTGAGTTTGATCCATACTGGTTATGCAAGATGTTGGTGATTACTTTATCCTCTCCCTGAAGCTGTAGGAAAGGGTTCTCTCTTTAACATCATTAATTGAGACACTGAGTTAATTAACTTGGATTGTTCTCTTACATTAGGCCATATTGGTAAGGTTAATTCCATCCAAGGTTGGGTAGGTGGGTACAAGGCCAAAGTTTTGGTGTGCTGACCATCAGAGATGGTAATATCCCCTGAGAGAAATCCAATGTAGGCATCAAAAGTTGCTAGCCAAGGTCGGCCAAGGATAATTGGATAGCCCCCTAGTGTATCTTTTGGTGGAAGGATCATGAAATCAGCATAGTAAGACCAAGACAAGGTCAAAAATTATGTCCTCCACCATCTCATCAGGCTTCACAATGGAAATGTCTATAGGCTACATGACAATAGATGTAGTTTTGAGGTTGGTGATACTAAGCTGTTGCATGATATCTTTAGTCATGACATTTATAGCAGCTCCAAGATATATCAAGGCATTTTTGATAGCTGTGCCATTGATAATGACCTCGATAATAGGGCTGCCAGGGTCAAAATATTTTGGGATGGTAACCTTTCCTAGCATAATGTTCACTAGTTTTCCCAAGACATGGATAGTTTGGGGATCCTTTTTCTTACAGCTAAGATTTTTGAAACAAGCTTCCTTGATAGATTTTTCATAGGTGGGGACATCCTTGATTTCCTAGAAAAGGGGAATTTGAATACTAAAAATCTTTATTTGATCAAGGATGTTGAAGGCTACTTCTTCAATAGGCTTTAGATTGCTATGTTGCAGTCTTTATGGAAAAGGAGGATTGGTCTACTAGTTGTTTTTAGGTGTTGGCTTACAGGCTGTTGGAGTAGGAGAATGTTCATCTTGGTTAGGCTCCTTAGAGGGCACTTCAGTGATAATTGGAGGATAAGGAGCATGATGAGTAGTACTAGACTGCAGGTGAATATCATCAAGTGTGATGGCATAAGTAGGATATTGTGTTGGGTACTGCGTTGGGTCAGTAGCATACTTGTTGAGGTGTATGAGGTCTATTGTTTAGGTTTGGCTACGCCTGTGTAGGTAATTGAGTAGGCTTGGGAGGTGGATTATTGGCTGTAGGAGGTGGAAAAAGTGCTTTCTTTTGTAGAGGCTGAAGAGGTGGCAACAATAATCCTTGTGGCTGATTTGGCCATTGCTGACCTCCTTGCCATTGTAAGTTCTACTTCCAATTACCCTGTGGTGGCTAGCACACCCCTTGGGGTTGTTGCCAACTCCCTTGAGGATTTTTCCACTATGGATTGGGGTAATTTTTCCACTGATTATGGAAATTATTCCAGGGAGGAGTTTGATAATTCATGGGGGGTTTCCAGTTATTATTATAAAATGGACCACTAAATGTAAGAGGGTCCCGAGGCATACCTTGTCTTTGCACCCATGGTCATTACTGAGTGATGAAGAACAAGTACTCATCCACTAGTTCAATTGGTTTTTAATCATTTTGCATTTGTGTAGTCTCCACGTTAGCAACCAGTTTGCATCGATTGTCTTTCTTCTTCTATCTATAGTGGGGACAAAATTTAGCCAGTATGGCCTCTACTTCCTCATATTTCTTCTTGGCCTACATGGTGTCTAGTTGTGTGACCATTTTTTTAATGATTTCTTGCTTGAAGTCAGATAAGTGATTCATTATCTCTATCCTAGAAGCACCCACACCATTTGACTTTCCCAAGGTGGACCTATATCCCCTTCCTATCTTAACAAAAACTCGAGAGTACTTAAGGAATATCTTTTTGATATCATCCCATGAAGCTTGGGTGACATCACCTCTAGCCATCAAGTTCAGTGCCTCTGTGCATCCATCATGAATGTCTCATAGAAAGAGCAACTTTTGGGATTCCTCATTAAGTGCATGTTGTGTATTCTTGTAATACCCCTCTAACCCTAATATAAGTTTTGTGTTTTTGAAAGAATTAAGATCCTTCGATGTTTTCTTACAGCTTAAGTTGTACATGATACTTGTTTGATCTATTCCTATAGTTGTTTATAATAATTTCATAAGCTAGTACTCAATGATTCTAATATCAGACATACTATCTAAAGGTATCATTTTTGTATGTATTTATCTCCATGTATGTATTGAGTACCTACAAGACCTTTATGAACATAGTTAGGATGTTATATGATATGTACTTGATAGATATATATAAGTGGTTATTTATATTTTCTTCTATTAAGGTTACCTTGGATGAATCTTGTATCTCACTTGATGATTTGATTATGTTAATTTATTATTAGTATTGATAAGAGACTAACACAATGCTTGAGATTCTAACCTTCATTATGATGATGCTACATGCTTTGAGTGTATATATATACATGATGTGTTTTCATGATTCAGGACGAAGTCGTAGTTACTCACATAGCTGAGGTCCACACGATGTATCGATCCTGGTCATCTGTTTGCAATGTTTTCTTTTATATGTATATCCGTGCATATGTATTTCTTCTTTGTGATGCAGGCTTGCAGGTACCGGGCATCGACTTCACCTGGCTTCACAGGTCTGAGCATGCCCTCAAATCCTCGATGGTTGTTTTTATGGAGATAGTACTAAGGCCTCTACATGAGTCTTCCTTTGTCATTATTCCAATTTGGGAATATTAGGGTTCCTTCTTTGTCAGTCAACCTTTGGGTCAAAAACCCAGATCCAACGCACCCGGCTGGGCATGGTTGTAGTTAGTGCCTTGTGACCACTTGAATTCATTTGGTTGTATGATTTGTTTACTCATTTTATTTATTTCTCCTTCTTGGTATGATTCTTAGTTAATCTTTCTATGTTGTGTTTCAGGAGTTTGGCTTGACTTTCCTTGTTGACTTTGGTTGACCTTGTTTGATCTTATGGTTTTCTCGATATGTTTCATAGATGATTTGTAAGGCCTCTTTGGATGATTAGGTTTATTTTGAGGTGTGTGATTTTATTCTACATCAGTGATTATATCCTATAGTAATTATAAATAGGTAATAATATTGTGATCTATTACTTCATAATCTTATAGATTATAGTTTTTGGTATTTGGCATGTATCTATATAAATATAAATATATATATATATATATGGAAATATATATATGGGTGCACACATATATGTATTTATATATATATAATTTATATGTGATTATATGTTAATTATTGTAAATATTGTTGATGGTGTATATTTTGGGATTAATGTAAAGTATAATATTATTAATAATTAAATATTAAATAATGCGAGGTATATTATTCTCAATTATTAATTATTAATAATGAGGATAGGTTATATATATAGATATTGATGTAATTAATGATGGCATATGCATATATGTTAGGATAATATTACATATGTGTATGAATGAATACAAATAATCTTTTATTGTATATTTGAGTAATATAGTTGTATGATATTAAGTTATTTTATAATACCCTTTAGTTAAGAGTTAGTTGGGAGTTGGTTACTTTTCCTCTCAACCTTTGGAAATCTATTTATATGCACTACTTTCTCATTTGAAGAGGGGGGATTTTGGGGGCTGAAGCATTGAGGAGAGGATGGCCTTAATTTTCATGGTGATTTTGGAGAGAAAACTTGGAGATGTGAGGAAGATTTTGTAAGCATATGTCTTTAAGAATTTTTGGTTATCTTTGC
The DNA here is from genome assembly GCA_027943335.1 of Chamaecyparis obtusa. NCBI lineage: Eukaryota > Viridiplantae > Streptophyta > Pinopsida > Cupressales > Cupressaceae > Chamaecyparis > Chamaecyparis obtusa. The sequence continues at coordinate 29,077 of BSBK01014526.1, forward strand.
TTTTGGGAGAGAGACATTTTGTGAGAATTTCAATAGTTGAGAGAGGGATTCTTTGCTGTGGAATTATTTCTTTCTTTCATGGAGATTTCTGAAAGTGGATAGGGTTTGAAGGATGCATCTCAAGTTTGGATTTGTCTTCTCTTTTGTTTCCTTCCTTCTTCGATTCAACCTTCGTAGGACATGAGGTATGGATTGAATATGTTAGTTACTTTATGTCTCTGATAGATTATGGATCTATTTATATATTATAATTATTTATTATATCTGTACTTTTAATTTCTATGGTTATTTTAAAGTTTTGAGTTTTTGTTTGTAAGAATTGGCATGTGTTTTCCTAGGGTTTTTAGCAACCCGTTTTTGGAGATCTATTACTATAATAATTTAAATTGCATCTAAGGTTTTACTAAATTGATTTTTTGGAAGTAAAATTCACAGATCTAAAATGGGTATCTCTCTGATTTTATTTTTAGGGTCGAATTAATGCCTTATTTTTGACATTTTGGCAGACTATGCCTGTCCATTCTCGATTCTGAATTTTCTGTCAAATGTATTCATATGTTACAGGCTGATATGATTATATAAAAGTCTAAATTTGATATAAAATATTCTCCTAAGTCTTATCTTTCATTTCCAATTGGTTTGGAGAATTTTTATTATGTTTTGTGAAAATTACAACCGTTTTAGTGAAGGCAGGTCTGAACCCTAACCAGAATTTTCTGTTTTAAACCAGAAGTCATAACTTTCTTTCCCACCATTGGATCTTTCTAAAAATAAAATTGAGAGTCCATAATTATGTTAGATAAATCTCCACCGAAGCGATTTCCTTTATTATTTGTTTTGTGGAAGATATGGATGACTGTTCTATGATGACTATTCTTTGCATTTAATCCTTGCTTGAAATAATTCAGTTTAAGACAGCATTAAGTTTTAAGGTTTCGTATGGTCACCAGAGGCTATTAGAATGTTTTTTTGGTTAATTGGATCTATGTATACTCTGAATATGTTTATAATATCACTTGGATGTCTTCTTATATGTTTGGAACATTCTGTATGCCATATTGGGTTTAGGGTTGTCAAGTGGACTAGGGACAACATATGTTTTCCTAAACTCAATCAAATGTTGTTATGGAATTGGTATGAATTCTTGATGATGGATCTATTATGTTCTTATGATTTTTATATGTATGTTAGGGAACCTAAGTACACTAGGTGAGTGGCTCATAGTGAGGGGCCGGGGCCCTAAGTGGCTAGTACCAGGATAACCTACTATGAGTTATTTAATCAAGTGATAACCTAAATAAATGAATTGGGAATGGGATTGGAATGGGAAATTACACACTAATCAAGATTAATTATGCCTCGCCCATGCCTTTAGTGCTATTAAAGACTAAGGATGGGAGTGGGAGAAGGTACCTATGCGTAGGTACGACTGGATGACCTTGTCTGTACGAGAGGCATTCGGTTCCGCATGTGCCTACTTGGGGGCCGGGGCCAAGAGTGGCTAGTACCAGGACAACCCAAGGGGTGAGGGCTATGCGATGACACTCACCTAGCTTGTAGCTTAGAGTCTCTACCAAATTTGATCATGCCTCTGGTAGTCCTTGTGGTCTTCTTGTCTTTTCTTTTGTGTTGTGACTTTGGGGAAATTTTATCACCACCTTAGGAATTTCCTAGTTGTTACCTCTTGTATGGGCCTTTGGTTCTATCTCCTAGCTCGGGGGAGTGGGCCTATTGGTTCCACATGGTTGGGTGGTTAATATTTATATCGAGGTATTGATCGTGATTCTTTGGATGATCCTAGCACATATTCCATTCCAGACCTACAGTTGAAGATTTCTTATTGGATATTTTAATATGAGATGTACTTATGTATTTGTATTCATGTAATTTTAATCTCCTAAAAGGAGTCTTGTAGTATTGATATAATCTCAATTCAAAGCAATGCATAAGGGAATGGGTAGTTCTAGGTAAAAGAAAGGGAAAAGAATGTGGAATATTGGACATGTTACTAGCATTAAAAGAAAGTGTTTATGTTATTTTTCCTATCCTCTTATGTTGTCCATATGTAAAGGAAATGATCTTAAATATAGTTATATATAATGATGTATCACAAAAAAATAATGTATTCTCTCTTGATGAAAGGATCCAAGGAAATTATTGAGAAATGATAGGTTAGTGATTGGAATTATTAACAATGAATGGTTATGAAACAATGCAATAGAATAGTAATTTGATTTTAATGTTAATACTTGGTTCATGTTAATGAAGTACCTAGGATGATGCCTACCTTAATGAATATTAATCTCTTACCTAAATTATTAGAGAAAAGTGATATAAAGGATAGTAGATGTAGATGAAATCAATATGAATTTATGGAATGAGTTGATAAAAAGAATAATGATGTTGCATGATTAACCTATGTTTAATAAAAGAAATAAGTTAGGGACATTTAACTTGGTGCATTAAAATGAATGTAGATCTTTTAAGCTCATGATTCCGTGAATATCTTATGCATGTAAATGGTTTATATGATGTTGCTTTAGTAGCGACGTTAGGGAACCCAGGAGGACTTAAGTTGTATAAATCTTACATTCAAGTAGTAGAAAATTATTTCTTCTTTTAGAAATATGAAGTGTAATGATGAATATTATTCTAGTTAAAATAAATAAATAAAATAAAATAAAAATTCACTACTTGCATTTTATAGAGGTTTTATGTCTTGTCCTCTTGGGTTGCCTGGCGGGGCATTACAATTCTTTTGTAAGCTGAACATGAACCTTGAGACATTATCCTTAAGAGTCTCATCCTCTTTCTGTGTCATCTTAAAAATGTCATCCCCTCACATGTCATTTCCTCTGCAACACTCTTTATATTTCAACAAGAAAGCAACCTTCATTTCATCCCAATTGTGAACAACATCCTATCCTAAGCCCATGAACCAATGTAATGCAAACTCTTTAAGAGTTGCAGGAAAAATTTTAAGCCGGTGGACATCAGTGGTGTAGTTATAGCTCCTAAAAAGGATATCAAACTCAAAAAGAAAGGTATCCGGGTCTTCTGTCACAAGACCATAGAATTTTGGAAGAGCAGAAGAGGGTATGTTCTTGAGGTTGTTATTGTCACACTGGTTGGAGATGAGAAAAGGAAATGTAGTGGGATTTTCCATCCTTGGTGGATTTCTAGGCTAAGGTCGAGGTGGATGCTAAAGATGATAGACGATCAAAGGTAAAGGATTTTCTTCTTCAAGATTTTTAGGATAATGGGATCTTAGATTGGTGAAAGCTTTAACAAATAGATTGACTTCAGTTGCTCCTCGAAGGAACCAAGGAGTTCTCCTTCAAAATATGAGGATGATGATGTGGTATCAGGAAGTTCAATAGTAGTGTCAAAAAAATGTGCCTTCTTCTTCTAATGGGTTATCAGATTGATTTGGAAAGTACCTTCCTTGAGTGTCTCTTCTTCTATTATGCATGCAACTAGTATGAAGTGATGTGAATTTTTGTGCTTCTCAAGATGAAATTTATTCTACTCAAAGTGGTAAATTAAAACATAAATGAAAGAAAATCCTAAGAATGGCTAAGTGAGAACTTAGTTCGACACCGTCCCCAGCAACGATGCCAAAAATGATCACTTTTTATAAAGGCTCAGAAACTAGGCATAATCCAGAACTTAGGGATTGGACATCCCACCGAACAGTTTATCCTCATAAAAACTCATTTAATATGTCAACCCAGGGACGTGTTACTTGAAACAGGCCAAAAAAAATATGCACCAAATACTACTCAACCACACATTCTACAGTTGTTGTAGAAAACAAATGCTAGATGGAAACTATTCTATGACTATAAAAAATAAATGCTTGAAAGGAAATTAAACTATAGCTACAGAAAAGAAAATATTGGAATGGAGATTACAAAATTGAAGATGCTAGAAAAATATGAAGACTTGCAAACTAGGCTATAATTCTTTAGCTTCTCTGCCACTTTGGCTACATGAAGTGATAGCTAACCTGTGGCTTTGGCTGTAGGAATAGTTCAACCCTAATACTAAAATAATAGAAATGTGGGAATGTGAACTTAACTAGAATGAAGCTAACTAACTATAGATTCCTCACCAATTGGGCCCCCTTGGATGAGTACCCAAACACTTGATTACACAAAGTTAAACCTCAATACTTCATTTTCTCATTAATTGAATAACTGAGTACAAAGATATATGAAAACTAGTAAACAACATAATGAAACTATATTGCAACTAAACTGATAATGCCCTCCTCTTATCTCATGCAGGAGTGGGGCTTTATTTAAAGAGAAAACTTCTAACAACTAACTAATCATGCCACATAAATAGGCGGAGCTTTTATTACAACACTACTAACATAAAGGAAGAAAGATATAAAACTGGAAACATAATAGATCTAGAAAAGAGGAAAGAGTCACTTCGACAATAGATCTAACTTCCCACTCTCTCCTAGATTTCTTCAGAGAATTCATTACATTGTCTCAGTCCTTGCTCAATGGCTACCACCTTGATCACTTGGAAACCACTTGCTAGTGCTGTGCTAATGTTTTCTCCATTAGAGTCTGTTGGAAGACCAAGTCGAGTGTCTAGCGCATGGGTACATTTTACCTAGTCAAGACGACGGTTTCTATATTGATGCCTTACACCTCAGATGTTAGGATAAAGACATTCATGGTACTAAACACCAAACACACATGCATTATTTATGTTCAAACAACTAATTTACTTATAAAGACATAATCATAATTTCAAAGTAAGTAACATACCGTATCCATCCAAATATAGCATATTAAGTGTGTTTAAAACCATAACATAAGTTTAGTTGGCTGAATGCTACATAATAGTAGTACTGAGCATAAAGTCTTTGAGAAAATATGATAAAACAAGGAAAAAGGACCTAGTAGAAGCTATCCTAGGGTATCTAAAGTATGGCATTAATATTCCTTATCATAGAGCATCTAGGGAAGATGAAATGATCCATGATTTTATTAAGAGTATCTCAATACAAGCATACACAAGATATCACAAACTTTAGGGGAGTTGGACAGGAGGTCATATATTGGAGGGGTTTATATGAAAATGAGGTACCGACAAATTAGAGTGTCTCATCCTACTCAATAGTCAAATCACATAGCACAAAACACTGTTGAAAAACACAAAGTGGTGGAAGTGATGGAGGACCATTTAGGCCACCTAGGATAGGACAGATAGGACCAAAGATGAGATGGGCTACATCCTCTTGACAATACATGAGACAAGAGGATAGGGAGAGAAAAGGACGATGACATCCTATCTATAGGGACACCTTTTCTTGGATAATTTTTGTAGAAAATTTATATTCCTCACACTAAGCTTGTGAGCTCTATCTGATATAACGACATTGATTTTATACTATGATACATTTTATGTTATATATATATATATATATATATATATATATACATATAT
>BSBK01014527.1:0-22515 GCA_027943335.1 Chamaecyparis obtusa
AAATTGTTATTGAGCACATTGAGTCTGATAAGAATATGTTGATGCAAGCATTACAGACAAATTTGTTACTAATTAAGTGTGTAGTTAGAATTATAAAATCTCTTAACTAAGTAGGACCTAACAGTCTTGAATTGTAAATCCTTTAACAAGGTACATCTCTTAGATTAGAGTTGTAAAATCCTTTAGCAAGGTAGACTGGATAAGTCTTTAGACTCTTAACATGGTTAATACTCCTAACTAGGTAAGTTATCAAAAATAGCTAAACATTGTAGCTCTAACTGAGCAAGATTTTTACTGCAATAGAGAAGTGTTGTGGGTGCCATCCCCACCGCAGTTTTTTCCTCTAACAAGGATTTATGCGAGACCAAAAATCATGGTGTTATGAGTTGTGTTTCATGATATTAGTGTATATGTTTTTATGTTATTATATGCAAAGTTATGAATTTGGTGAATGGTTAGAAAGATAGATAAAAGTGTTTTGGAGTACTGATTTGCCCCTCCCCTCTTAGTACTTAACTTCCAATAAGTTAATCCAACAATTGTATCATCAACAAACTATTGATGAGTTACAGGATCAAGGTCACTATTAATTTTAATACCCTGAATCTATTCTTCTTCCCTGACTTTGTGTATTAACCTCTCTAGAGCTTCAACCATTATAATGAAGAGGAAGGAGGAATAGGGTCTCCTTGTCTAATTCCTCTTGATATATTGAAGAAACCTTCCAGAGATCCATTAACTAGGACAAAGAGTTTAGGACTTGATATGCATTCAAAACTTTTAAGTTAATACATTATTTTGTAAATCCAACAGATTCCAACACATTACAAAGAAAATGTCAATCTACCTTATCATACACCTTACTAATATCCAGTTTGATCAACATACTAGGTTTCATATTTTGTTGGGTGGAGTGGATGACTTATTGTTCTATAATAACTCCATCATAAATAGATCTACCAAGAATGAACCTTGTATGTTCCTCACTGATGATATCAGGTAAGACTTTTTGGATCCTATTTTCCATTGTTTTGGTCAAAAATTTGTAAATTGTATTGAATAGAGAAACAGGTCTGAAGTCCTCAAAGATTTATGCTTTATCCTTTTTAGGTATAAGTTTAAGGAAGGTGTTGCTTACCTCTTTTAAGAGGTTTCCATAATTTCTGACTCCTTCAAGAGAATTTACCACTTCATCCCCAATAAAATACCAACATTTTTTAAAGAAGAGGGTTGAGAAACCATCTTGGCCTAGAGCCTTATCAAGATGCATCTGTTTTACTGCTAATTTCATTTTTGCTTTTAAAATTTTTATCATGAGGATCTTGGTTTGTTCCTCTAATATTATCTTTGGTATATTACTAAGTATTTTCTTTTGATGATCCATATTTGTTGTGGCACCTCTGTGATAGAGCCACTGTAGTCTCTTATTTTTGTTATTCTATTAAGATCCCTATGAAGTTTGGTGCTATTATGGAAAAAAAATTTAGTTTTTGTCTCCTACCTCAAGCCTAGTTTCCATTGACTTTGTCTCAAGAAGATTTCTTCCTTTGCTAATATTTCCTCATATTTTAATTTCAACTTCTACTCTTCTAAATATAGATCATTGTCCATACCTTTTTTAAGAATTATTTTATTAAGGTTTCCTAATTATTCTTATTTAATTTTTGTTTCAAAAATGTTTCCAAAATTATTTTTGTTCCATAAGAGTACTTTCTCTTTAATGATTTTCATTTTGGATACTAAACAGTAGAGTTTTGTTTTTATTACTTCTATTCTAACCACCATATTATCTTTAAGAGATTTTCATCTTTGAGCCACATTTGTTCAAATTTGAAGGGACATCTTTTAGGTTTGGTTTAGAGCCCAAGTATGGTAAGATTTCTGCCAAAAGGTGATAAGGAACTCAACCCAATTTCCTCTAAGTATAAAATCTATCCAATTTTTCTACAATATTATTGAATCTATGTCTACTGTTGTTCCATGTAAATTTGTCTTGTTCTATCTTAATTTAAATTAGTTAGTTTATGTTAATCCATTCCTTAAAGTCTATTGTTGCTATAGATAATCTTGTTGAACCTCCCCACTTCTCTTTAGGGTCAAGAATGGCATTAAATCCCCTTGTAAAATGCACATCTAATCTAGAATGGTTTCTATGAATTGTTCTAACGCTTTGCAGACTTCTTTTTTATCCCTATTTTGAGTACAACCATAGATATCAACAAGTATAAATTGGATATTGATTTATATACTCTTTACTGTACCCCCCATCCAATTCTTCTTACTACATATAATTGGGAAAGAGACTACCCTTGGATCTCATATTATTACTAGTCCCCTAGAAGCCCCTTCAACAGGAACATTAACCAAGTCCCAGATACATAATTTATTTTCTAGAATAGTTGCTTCTTCATTATTAAGTTTAGTTTCTTAAATTAATAAGATTCTAGGTTAAGTAATAGATATGCAACATTTCAAAATCCATTGCTTGTTACGGGCATTAAGGCCCCTAACATTCCAAGTATTGATCATCATGGCTCAGTGGGAAGGTTCTTCCTCTTCCCTACATTAAATAGTGTTGTGATCTTAGTTTGATCATGATCCAAGCCATCTTTTTTCCTTAATTTTGACATTTGCATCATACCTCTCTTCTTGTTGGTTTTGGCATAGTCTAGGGTCTCATGGCTAAAATCTGTAATAGAAATACCTAAGATAGGCTCTCCTTCTTCTACCTCTTTGCTACCCAAATAAAAAATCTCTTCTTCCATCTTTCATTGAATCCTCTCTTCCTCTCCCAATTTTATTATCTTGGATATAAGCTATTCCATTTCTCTCTCAATTTCTTCCTTTATCTATCATGCCTTCAACTATCCCCTCAATGACCTTATCTAGTAACTTGTTGCAAATCTCTTATAAATTTTCATTACTATTATTTGTTGATTCTTTCTTGTGTTTATCTAGGTTGATCTCTTCTCATCCTATATTTCTTCCCGCATCTTAGAGATTAAAAGGTTCCCCTTACCACTTTCTTCTTCACCTCCTTTTTGGGTCCCTTCTTTCTTAGGAATTAAAACCTCCTCATCCTCCATAAATTCATGATACTTATCATCATCCAAAACTAGCCCCCCTTCCTCTAACTCTACCCTTTCACCATCCTTGGCCATCTCTTTGGAGTTGGTCCTAAATTCATAATTCTTATCTACTGATGATAAGACTCTATCAAATTCTTCCTGAGTAGGAATTTTTGATATTTTATGTTGAGAGAGGCTGATGATGTGGTCATTTCAATTACCTTTGGTACATTTAATCGATTTGGTACTTGCCTTCAGCAGAGATGTTGCCATACTCGGGGACTCGCTAGATTTTTTATGCAAGGTTGAGGAGGAGAGATCATTTTGGTCTTCAATAACAAATATTCCCTTATACACATTAAATCTAATGTTAACTACTGGTACTAATAAAGGGTTTGTCTTATGATAAGGAATATTTATGGATTGCTTTATTATTTTATTATGAACACATCCTTGATAAAATATAGGCCTAATGTTATATATTCCATTATAAGTCCTTAAATTAATATTTTAAGTGATTTAACATTTATATATGTGTTTAATAAGATAAAAATATTAGAATAAGATAATAAATCTTCTTTAATCCCTACGAATTCTCCTAGTTAATTGCCTATATTCTTGATGATTTCGCTATTCATAAATTCAACTAGAAGACTATACAACTTTATCCATCTATTTACTTTAAATTATTCAATATTATCAGGGTTTAAATTAGGTCTCCATTTAATAAATACAAAATTATGACCTTTGTAGTAGGGATTTCTACTAGATAAAAACTTATTTTTGAACTAAATGCTATAATAATCAATATACAAAAAATCCTCAGATAGGACACAGATACGTACCTAGCCCCTATAGTTCTCTTGAAACCATTCCACTACATCTTCCCCATGGATCCCATGTCCACAACATCTAAAAAATAAGTTGTAAGTTTTGTAGTGATACCACATATCATTAGTGATTGTATTCCTGATATCCAAAGTAACTTTTTCCATTGTATTCATAGTATGTAGGATTTGTACAGAGCTTGATTTTTTCTCAATTGGTGGTAGCGGAGGGATACTTTTAGGTTCGATAGATTTGGGGTATTGGATTTTCCTGATATTATCATTTTATCAATGCCCCGTATTTGTATTCAAGGCTTGGTTGTGTAGGGGAGCCACAATGCCAGCCTTAGGTCTAGGGTTTTGCCAAAAGTGGGCCTTATTCTGAGTCTTTTTAAAAGAGGTCAATTTTATGAAATTCCCCACATTATTTTGTAGGGGATGGAACCTATTATTGCTTGAGGATTATTATTGAGCCTTTTGATTTGACTAAAAATGAAAGGAGGGATGATTAGGGTAACTCTAACCCAATGCTAAATGATTGGCGCTAGAAGCACAATTAGGAATTTTTGAAATGATTGGAATTACCCATATATTAGAGGCCCTTAGTTCCTCTCCCCCCCTATTCAATAGAATCAATTTCTATTGGAAGATTTCTTGCAAATTTTTAGCCCTTTTTCTATTAGAGATCTTATTTGTGATGAAATACCTATTCGTCTCTTCTTCTTTTCGCTGCTGCCAAATCCTTTTGCCCTTTTTTGTTTATAGTTGAATAAAGGTTAAATTAAAGTAACTTTGTATTCTGTATGTGACACAAGCAATTGTTTTTGTCCCCATTACATATTGATTATATTTCTTGGTAACTTTAATAAGGGAATTTCTAGACATATTTTTCATTATTGAATAATTAAATTATGCACCTTGTAGTGACTTACTAAATAATCCAATGGATTTCTCATACCCTTCCTTATTCTTTTCGAATACCATATTAGCAATAGTACAAAGAGAGTAAAATGGGAAGAGTTGGAAGCTTTTGGAAGCCCAAACTTACCAAAATTTGTGTTTTTTAATGATTTCCTTTATCTCTACAAATGCCTCAATTGGTTCATCACATCATGTAATCCATTATCCCTTCTTTTACATCTAGGAGATCACTTTGGTCTTCTCAATAAAATTTGGTATGGACCTCCTCCTAGGAGTAATTTTCCTAAACAACTACCTTCCCTTAATTGTTTTAGGCCTTCTAATAGGGGTAATTATTTTTACTCTTTATTAATCTATCTGTAATATATCATGAGACATAATATGCCCCTTTATTATGCATTCTTATATTTCAATTATCATTTTTGGGATTTTGAGTGAATTATGTCTTCAAGTCAGCTTTTGAATATCCACTTCATGTTTTTGTTGAGATCTTTTCTATTCTTGGAGTCGATTGTAGTGGTATCTTGATAAATGACAATGATTCCATTGATTAGGCCTATGGATGAAATGTTCATGGCTCTTTATAAAATTTATCTTGTATTTTTGAGCCATATATTTTTGGAAATTTGGTCTTGTTTCTTTTTGTTCAAATTACATTCTCACATAAACATGGGTACCCCAAGTAATTGCGAATGCAATATCTTATATTTTTTCTAACTTCTTGGCCAAAAATTGGTTGTGTATTGAGAATACATCTTTCATAAGCATTAATTCTAGTTTTTTATTCTTCTACAACATAGGATCCATGGTAAGTGTTATCACCAAGTACTACACCCTAGCCAAGCACAAACTTAGCTTACTGGTGAAACATGGGAACACCTCTAGGTTGTGGGTAACCTGTAATGGATATGAACCTCCATAGAAGGTTATATTCCTTTTGTTACTCACCTAAACTCCTACTTGACAAGAAAAGAGAAAGAGATGCTTGAAATGAAACCTGCAACTAATAGGAGGTGATTCTCAAATATTGTTTTGAAATGAATACTCGATGATTACAATTGATTCAATGAGGAAAGTGGCTTCATTAAAAACTCATTAACACCTAAAATGACCATAATCATTTCATATGAAGGTCTATCCATTTAGTTTTCATGAAAGATTAATTGAATCATACAATAATACTAACTAAAATGGAATGTTGACACAACATATAACTTGATCTAAGCAAAAGATACTTGCCAAAATACTGTTCAGATGTGTAGAAATCAAAGGATTCAAAGTAAATCAAAATTTATTTCAAAATGAATATACAAACACAATATGAGACAAGGTAATAAGTAGGAACAATAAGGTCTTTATTGGTTTTCATAAGAAATCTCTTTTATAAACTTGTTACAACACTAATTTGCATACAAAAAATGAGTTACAATATGTAACTCTAGTAAATACATGAGAATCAAAGAAGATCCTCCCAAAAGTAGAGAGATTTCATTTTGTGTATCCCCCTTTTAAATAAAAATCAGAATAGAAAAGGTCATTGCATGTTGTCCTTATTTGGCTAGTTGAAATCTCCATGTGTATTGTTGACTCATTTCTCATCATCCACAAAGTCAGACACTTGCATGTTGATTTGGATACTCTAAGTGTCCTTTAGATGCTAGCTTAGCCCTTAAAATGCAGATCTTGTTCATGGGGTCGATCAAAGGAGAAAATCCCCAAAATTAGGGGTCCAAATTAAAAGAAATATGTATTTTTAGGTCTCAAAATCTTCTATGAGTCATGCATGATCCATGTGGGGTCTTTAACTAATCTTGAACTATTGTATTCTCCTTCAAAAATCCATCTTTTAGGGCATGGAACTGACTACATAATTCTTAAATTAATAGCATATGAGGACTTGTGAGTGAATTTAGAATTTAACTAGTCTTCACGCCCTTTACTATTCTTCATTCTCTGCTCATAATCTTATATTCTTACTATCTAACCAATTCAAACTTTGTGACTGATTTCAATGATTTGAATGTCATTATTTATTTTGTTCTTGGTTGCACCTTCATTTCACTATAACTATAGTAGTAACTTCCCTTAGAAGTGACTGCTCTACTACCATGGATGCATCTTAATGTTTTATTACCATTGTGATCTTGTCTTTGACCATTAAACTAGATTGTTGCAAATTTATGCTAGAGAAGATGCATTCTTCATTGTTGTCCTTAACATATTTTTACATTTTTTATATTGATTTTGCATATTATAAATTGGTTGTATTTTATCTTCATCTCTTGATTTGGAACCTTTTGGATTGGTGAAGATTTCTAAAAAACTACGAACTGGCTTTGCATGAAATTTATTGGGTTTTTTATTTTATTATTTTCTAATCTATGTTAAAAATTTACAAAACCCATATTTATATCTAGATATGACTAAAACATGACTATGGATGTTGTTCATCGTGAGAAAGATTGCTTCTTTGGTCTGTTCTTGGATAGTCCTTGTCACTCAATATTACTCTTATTCTTCTTGACCATTAATGCCTTGATTTACTACAATCTTACTATTTGTATCATGGTTTGGTGTCATTGCAACCTTGTTGAACTTTGACTGCTACAAACATTGATCAATGAAGCCTAGCATATTGTTGCCCTTCATTGGAAAATTATTGTTTTTTATTGTAAAGTGTTGTTCTTCTTATTTGATCTATCATTATTCATCACAAATCCACACTTTCATGGACTTATTTGGTATTTTTTTCTTGGGGGTAAACTACTATTTATTCTTGTGTATGTTGATTTCTTGATGAAAGATTCACTCCTCTGCTTGGAATCCACTTTATTATTGCTACATTCATCAATGAAATTGTTGTTTTTATCTAAGTAGCCATCATTTTTGTTGAAAGTTTTCAAGTTGAAAAAGATAGATTAGGGTTTTTATCCTTTAAATAAACCTTGACCATGGGTTAAGGCTTGGATTTAGAAAATTTAATTAGTTTCAAAAAACTTAAAACTCCCTCCATAAAAAAAAACATGATTTTCTCTTTGACCTTTATTTCAATGAACTCTCAAAACAACATTTGGCATTTTTAAGACTATGAAAAATGACAAAGGTTTTTTTATAAATTTAAATGCGCATAGAGGTTTCAAAAAATATGAAGCTCTTCTAAAACATGCAAACCTTTACAAAGCCTAGAAAATTTGACCCAAGATTGAAAGTAAACTTTTCATGCAATTTAGACCAAATAGTTAAATTGGATAACATCTTGGCGACCTCTTAGGGGTGTTTTCCTACTAAACATGTTGGAATAGTAGCCTTAAGCATCCATTGGGTATAGGATCAAAAAATGGCTAGGAAAAAACTCAAATCAAGCCTTGACATATTTGTTAGAAGCATTGAATAACAATTACTAATCTACTAAAACTAAAAACTAACAAGACTAACTAAACTAAAACATGTGCAATAGCACTTGGAGGAATGAAATTAAAAAACAACTGAATTAAAACCTACCCTACCCTATCTAACCAAAAATGCCACTTGTTCAAACAAAACCATTCACTTATTCTATAAAGCAGTTGCCTTTTCTTGTCAACTTATAATGCTTTTCATACTTGAGTATAATGAAAAAGAGATGGAGGACATAGATATGTTTCCCAAAATATTTTAATATTGCTCCAAAATTAAAAGAATGTAGAACACCACCTCTTGTATGTGCATAGGTAACATAAGATTGGTGTCCTTCAAGCTTGGGTGCAATATTGACCTCTAATGCTTTGTTGACCTCTATCCTAGATAGATACCTTATAGGAAAGCCCCTTTTATGAATGAAACTTTAGCTCTTCTTGCTAGTAACAAGTTGATGAACAATTTCTTCAACCTCATCTTGTTGATCTGAATGAATTAACTCATGTATTTCAAGTGTAAACATGGCTTCTTGTACATATTTCTCTTTCTTATCATGAATTTCCTCTAAAAAATAATCCTCATCTAAATATTCTTCACTTTTTTGCATAATAGGACTATTTTACCTTTGTTGAAGCTCTTTTTAATATTTGAGGAATCTTTATTAAGCATAAGTTCTGATTTGTGCATTTCTACAACTTGAATAACAACTTCTTATAGAAGAGTATCATCATTTTCTAATTTAAAATGTGACTTGTCACCAAGTTCCATTGTATACAAGTGTTGCTTCAAACTTGTCATTGATTTTAGCATAGGCAATCCCTTTATTATTATTAAAAAAATCAAGAAGCTTAGTAAATAAATCAATCACCATCTCATTATCTTTTTCAACATACTCAAGTAACTTACTAAAAAAATCAGTAAGCGCCTCACATTCAACCCTTACTTCATGTTCACACCATTGCTATTCCAACTTATTATAACCATTATTTCACAACAACCATTCTAATTTTTAATCTTCTTCTTCAAATGGAGGCTCATTTGATATGAAGTTCAATGTGTTGAACATTGGAATGTCTTTTCCAAAAAATGGATTTGCAAAAGTAACAATTGGGTGGGCTTCTTGAATAGGTTCCTCAAAAGGATTTTCTTGAAATGGAGGGTTCCAAAAACTTGGAATTTTATACTTGGGATATTTAAGTAACTCACCTCATATAAATCTTGGAATTTTGACCTCATAAACCTCTTATTTCATAGGTTGATCCATTTATTTAAAGTCAGGAATCGAAGTCAAGCATCGAAGGAGCTGATTGAGTCTGATTGTTTAGAACTTGAGCAAGCAAAACCTCCATATTCTCATATTTTTCTTCTATATCCCTTGCAAGATATTCTTTGTACTACCTCTTTTGATCCTCCAAATCATGTTCATGAAGATAGGCCTAGTAATCCCATTCTTCATGTTGTAACGCACAATATTATTGTCTCTTGATCTCATGCATCCACTTGTTGAAATCTTGCAACATACTTTTGTTCTCATTCATTCCAAAATCATCAAATTTTTCAGGTTGATAAGAAAGGAAATATTTCTAATTTGAACAAAAAATATCCTTCTTTGGGCTTATTATAAGCATGGGTAGGATTTCAAGAACGTTGAGTAGGGGTGGGTGGGAAGTAAGCATATTGAGTATCCTGGCTTATTGTTGTAACATGGCTACTTGGACTAAAACCAATATTGTGGTTACATTCACAGCTCATTAAAACCTAAGATAACCATAATAATTTCATATGAAGTCCTATCCCTTTAGTTTGCATGAAAGATGAATTGAATCATACAATAATACTAACTGAAATGGAATGTTAACTCATCATATAACTTGATCTAATCAAAAGATACTTACCAAAATATTGTGTAGATGTGTAAAAATAAAAGTATTCAAATTAAATCACAATGTATTTCAAATTGAACACACAAACACAATATAAGATAAGGTAATGAGCAGGAACAACAAGATCTTTATTGACTTTCAGAAGAAACCTCTTTTACAAACTTTTTACAACTCTAATTTGCATATAGAAAATAATTTACAATGTGTAACTTTGCTAAATTCATGAGAATCAGAGAAGAACCTCCCAATATTAGAGAGAGTTCATGTTGTGTATCCCCTTTTTTGATGAAAAATTAGAATAGAAAATGCCCTTGCAGGTTGTCCCTATTTGGCTAGCTAAAAACTCCATGTGTATTATTGACTCACTGCTCATCATCCACAAAGTTAGACACTTGCATGTTGAGTTGGTTGCTCCAAATATCCTCTAACTACTATCTTGGCCATTAAAAGGTGGATCTTGTTCACGGGGTCAAGAAAAGGAGAAAAGCACAAAAATTAAGGGTCTAAACTAAAAGAAACATGTATTTTGAGGCCTCAAAATCCTCTTTGAATCAATCTTAATCAATCTTAATCAATTTTTTGGTGTTAACTCGTCAAGCATTTTTTAGTTGACACATCAAACATTTCCCTAGGTTCACTCGTCAAGCCTTTCCTTAGGTTGACTCGTCAAGTATTTTAGGGTTAACTTGTTAACCAACATAAGCCTTGTTATATTGGCTTAGGGTTAGGGATTTCATTATGATGTATGATTTTAGTACTTGCGGTGAAATTGAGCTGTAAGGGATTATAGATTGTAATAAGGTTGTAATCACTGGATAATAAAATATTGGACTCATTTTTGGTGGATGTAGCCCAGGGATTGGGTGAACCACGTTAAATCTTTGTGTCTTGTGTTCTCTTCTGTGTGGTTTATTATTTTTTGATATTTGTTATATTTGCATGTAATTGTTATTTCTGCCTTGTTAATCCTAAAAAGTGGTATCAAAGCGAGGTTATTTCTTTCGTTCTTTCATCTATTATCTAAAGCAGGTCTCACGAGTCAGTGGGAGAGTCTCTCAGTTAAGTGGGAGAAATGGTAGACGAGGGTAGGCTAAAGGTTGATAAGTTTAATGGGCAGATTTTCTAGTTATGGAAGATGCAAATGGAGGACTATCTCTATCAGAAGGATCTATGGTGACCATTAGAGGGAATAGCCAAGAAAGATGTAACAATGTCTCAGAAAGAATGGGATATTTTGGATAGGAAGGCACTGGGGAGTATTTGTCTATGCTTGGCACAATTGGTGGCATTCAATATTACTGGAGCAACGACAGCTCAAACTCTGATGGAAACCCTAGCGAAGTTGTATGAAAAGCCTTTAGCTTCAAACAAGGTATTTCTTATGAATCATTTATTTAATATGAAAATGGTAGAAGGTGGATCAATCGTTGATCATTTGAATGAGTTTAATATAGTTACAAGTTAGTTAGCCTCAGTTAAAATTACTTTTGATGAAGAGGTTAGGGCTCTCTTGATTTTGTGTTCTTTGCCAAAAAGCTGGAATGGCTTGGTAATGGCTGTTAGTAATTCTATTTCTAGTTCTAATACCCTAAAGTTTGATGATGATATTGGTGTTATATTGAGTGAGGAAATTCATAGGAAAAGCTCAGGGGCATCCACATCAGGTAGTGTATTGAACACAGAAAGCAGAGGCAGAACAAGAGATAGAGGAAACAACTCTGGAAATCATGGGAAATCAAGAGGAAAATCAAAGGGAAAGAGGTCTGAATCCAAAGGGCCAAATGATTGTTGGTACTGTGGAAAACCAGGTCATAAGAAGAAATATTTTTGGTCTCGGAAGAAAGATCAAGGAGACAAACATGATGGAAACAAGGAGGCAAATGTGGTAAGTAACAAATCTGAAGAGGATGCTTTGCTCTTGTCTTTAGAAAATGTTGATGATTCATGGGTGTTAGATTCGGGGGCCTCATTTCATGCTACACCCCATAGAGGTTATTTTGTTGATTATGTCAAAGGGGATTTTGGGCTAGTTTATTTGGGAGATAATGAACCTTGTCAAATTATTGGAAAAGGGAAAATCAAGATTAAGTTGCACAATGGGAATCATTGGCTACTACAAGAGGTAAGACATGTTCCAAGGCTGAGTAGGAATTTAATTTTAGTAGGGCAACTCGCTGATGAGGGTTGTACAATTAATTTTAATGATAAAAATTAGAAGGTTTCAAAAGGTTCCTTAGTAGTAGCAAAAGGTGTGAAAGTAGGCACCTTATATCTTTGTACAAGTCATATTGTTCCTTCTACTTTAATTGTTTCAGAAGATAATGAATGTTCAGGAATAGTGGTTGCAGTTGAGTAGGAAGAACATCAAACCATTGTTGCAGATTCTGATACAGCACTATGGCACAATAGACTTGGGAACATGAGTGAAAAAGGTATGAAATTACTTCATTCAAAGAAAGTTTTACCTGGTTTGAAATGTGTCAATATGGATTTCTGTGAAAGTTGTGTTTATGGAAAACAAAAGAGAGTTAGTTTTGTGAAGAGTGGGAAGGAAAAGAAAAATGAGAGATTAGAGCTTGTGCATACAGATGTACGGGGACCAAAATTGGTATCTTCCCTTGGTGGATCTCTGTATTATGTTACATTTATAGATGATGCAACAAGAAAAGTATGGATTTATTTCCTTAGACACAAATCTGATGTATTTCAAACTTTTAAGAAATGGAAATGCTTGGTTGAGAATGAGACTGGTAAAAGATTAAAATGTCTCAGATTTGATAATGGTGGTGAGTATTGCAGCAAATAATTTGAATATTATTGTGCCTCTACTGGTATTCATAGACAGAAAATAGTTCCAAGGACTCCACAGGAAAATGGAGTGGCTGAACGCATGAATAGGACAATAATGGAGTGTGTTAGGAGCATGAGGTTGCATGCTAGGCTTCCCCTAAAAATGTGGGTAGAGGCTATAAATACTACTGTATATTTGATAAATAGAGGCCCCTCTACTCCCTTGGGTTGTGGTATTCTAGAGGAAGCATGGATAGGTAAGAAGGTGAGTTATTCTTTTCTTAGAACCTTCGGTTGTGAAGCATTTGCACATATAGATTCTAAAAATAGAACCAAGCTAGAAGCTAAATCTAAGAAATGTATATTTGTTGGATATGGCATTGATGAATTTGGTTATAGGCTTTGGGATTTTGAAAATCATAAAATTGTAAGAAGCAGGGATGTCATATTCAATGAGAAAGTATTGTACAAAGATTTGTTGCAGCAGCATGAGAAGAAAGAAAATGACTATGTAGTACTAGATGATACTCCAAAAGTTGATGTTCCAGTAGTTCCTTATGCTTCATAATAACAAAAACAACAAATACCACACACCCCAGTGAATGTTAAACGGTCAACAAGGCTAAGTAGACCTCTAGATAGATTTTCCCCTTCTTTGTATTCTATCTTATTAATTGATGTTGGTGAACCTGAATGTTATAATGAAGCTATGCAGGTGGATACAAAGCTTCAGTGGGAGTCTACAATGACAAATGAAATGGACTCCTTGCTGAAAAATCAAACTTGGGATTTATGTAAGTTACCTACAATTAAACGGGCTTTGCAGAATAAATGGGTTTATAGATTGAAAGAAGAATACGGAGGTAAGAAAATATTTAAAGCTAGGTTAGTTGTAAAAGGATTTGCATAGAAAAAGGGTATTGATTTTGATGAGATATTTTCTCCATTTGTTAAAATGACTTCTATTCGTACTGTTTTAAGTATTGTGGCTATTGAAGATTTGCATTTAGAGTAGCTTGATGTTAAAATAGCCTTTCTTCATGGTGATTTGAATGAAGAAATATATATGGTACAACCACAAGGATTTGAGGTCAAGGGTAAGGAGAGTTTAGTGTGCAAATTATAGAAAAGTTTATATGGCTTGAAGCAAGCACCTCGACAATGGTATATTAAATTTGACACTTTTATGAATGAGCATGGATACAGTTATTGTCATTATGACCATTGTGTTTATTTTAAGAGGTTGGATGATGACAACTACATTATTTTATGTTTATATGTTGATGATATGCTTGTAGCTGGGTCTAACATGGATCACGTTAAAGGGTTGAAACAAAAGTTAGCACATTCATTTGCTATGAAGGATTTGGGGGCAGCAAAACAAATCCTTGGTATGAAAATTTGCAGAGATAGGAAAAATAGGAAATTGTCTCTATCTCAAGTTGATTATATTGAGAAGGTGTTGCAACGTTTCTCTATGGAGAATGCCAAAGCTGTCAGCACACCTTTGCCTGGTCATTTGAAATTGACTAAGGATATGTGTCCCAAGACACCAGAAGAAGAGACTAAAATGTCTAAGGTACCTTATGCTTCAGTTGTAGGGAGCTTAATGTATGCTATGGTATGTACTAGGCTAGATATTGCACACGCAATGGGAGTCGTTAGCTGATATATGAGTAACCCTGGTATTGAGCATTGGAATGCAGTCAAATGGATCTCAGATATTTGAGAGGTACATCTAGTAAGTGTTTACACTTTGGGGATTCTACTACTACTGTACAAGGCTATGTTGACTCAGATTTGGTAGGAGATATAGATAGCAGGAGGAGTACTATAGGTTATGTATTTATTGTTGGTGGGACAACAGTGAGTTGGATTTATCAACTACAAAAGGTGGTTGCTTTATCCACTACAGAGGAAGAGTATGTTGTTGCTATAGAGGCAACCAAGGAGATGATATGGCTTCAATTCTTCATGGAAGAATTGGGACATCCTCAGATGGGTAATTTTCTGCATACAGATAGCCAAAGTGCCATTCATCTTGTGAAGAATTCTACTTTGCACTCAAAGATAAAACACATACAATTGTGGTACCATTTCATTCGATCAGTTTTGGATGATGGGTAGTTAAAGCTACAAAAGATACATACAGATGATAATCCAACAGATATGTTTACAAAGGTAGTAACAAGGGAGAAGTTGAACTCCTGTTCAACTTTTGTTGGTCTACTAGACTGAACAGAATAAAGGGACAGTTGAGTCCAGGGTGGTTGGATCCAGTGGGAGCCTCACAGGGTAGCGGTTTAGCTACACGATCAGTCTCCAAGTGGGAGATTATTGTTTGGTGTGGAGTCTGATCAGTCCCCAAGTGGGAGATTGTTAGCTTGTGGTGACTGATCAGGAAAGTACTATACAAGCCTCTTCAGGAAAGTACTATATCAGGAAAGTACTATCCCTAGGTTGACTCGTCAAGCCTTTTCTTAGGTTGACTCGTCAAGTATTTTAGGGTTAACTTGTTAACTGACATAAGCCTTGTTATATTGGCTTAGGGTTAGGGATTTCATTATGATGTATGATTTTAGTACTTACGACGAAATTGAGTTGTAAGGGATTACAGATTGTAATCAGGTTGTAATCACTGGATAATAAAATATTGGACTCGTTGTTGGTGGACGTATCCCAGGGATTAGGTGAACCACATTAAATCTTTGTGCCTTGTGTTCTCTTCTGTGTGGTTTATTATTTTTTGATATTGGTTATATTTGCATGTAATTGTTATTTTTGCCTTGTTAATCCTAACAAAAGAGCCATCCCCTTAAATCTCCATATCTTCATACCTCTAATTTTCCTTCTCGGAAGTGATCTCTCTATCCATTTTTTACACAACATTACCTATATTGAATGAGATCAAGTTAGAGACTGCAAGAGTATGGGGATAGCCACTAGAAATGGGGTGATTCAAAATCCAGGAATGTATTCTTGACAAGGTCAGGTGTGCCCAGACCAAATTCATTCATAGAATCTCTAGCCTTATATTCTCCATAATCTCTATCCTTAATGAAGTGAATCCTTTATCTATCTCTTTCTAATCCTCCAAAATCTCTCCTTCTTCCAAAGAAGTCTATTTATTAAGATTCAAGGAGTCAAAGCCCAAGGTACCAGGCTAACCCTCATTATAAAAATTCATCTCTACACCTACCACATCACTCTATGGATTTGAATTTTTTTTTTAATATCATGGTTTTGTCCATCCACCTTGCTTTTATCCAAAATCTTTCTGTCCTCCTCCTTAGATTGTGGAGACACTTTTGCATCAAATAGGGGAAAGCTAATCTCCTTACCATGGAGATCCTCCCCCTTACCTAAATCAATTTTCATGCATTGAATACTCTCCTTAATATCTTTACAAATACTATGCTTTTTCCACCTTTTTTATTGTGAGGGTCATCACTAATCTCATCATCCACTTTATTGTTGTTATCCATCGTCCTATCTTGGTTTTGATCACTCCTTTGGTTTCAATTGACAATCTTCTCCCTCTAGACAATTTTTTTAAGGCCTTATCTTTGGTTCTTAGGGACTTCTCTCTAATTCTTTGGTATATTAGGTCATAAAGGAGATTTCTTTTCATAATGACCCAAATTTTTGCATTGGAAGTACACAAATAAAAAAGACTCAAATTTAATGGGTTGAACCCATTTACCTAGTTTAGATAAAATATCTATCAAAGTAGGTAAATCCATTTGTTAAGTAATTGAAACACAAATTATGGCATAGACCAAACATTTTCTCATTGGATTTATGGAATCTATAGAGAAAATTTCCCCAAATTAACTTGCTAGATCGCTAAAGACATATTCATACCATTATCAAGGGGTAAGCGAGGCAATCTCACCCAAATAGGAATAACTTCAAAAATAGATTTGAAAGATCAAGATTCAGATTCCATTTCAAAATAACTAAGGAAGACTTTCCAATCACCCAAGGTACACCACATAGAACATCAGAAACATCCTTCGTGCAAGAGAAAGAAATGGAAAAAAACCCTTTAGGCATGGCATAAATCTCCACTTTCCCCTTCAAGCACCATTTTTTCTTAGAAACATCCCTAACCAAGTAAATAATAGGTCTCAAACCCATACACTTCCCAACCAAAGAAAGGTCCATCAGGGAGATATTATGATCAATCATGGGTTAGTAATAGAGATAAAAAAAATGACATGTAGCCAAATCAGAAATATTGTTGACTTGTGGGAACACTGACTTACCATTTGATTTTATCTTAAAAAGGGATGTCCAAGGTCTTCTTACTGCCCTCAAAATATCCATTGTAGCTTCCTTGGGACCATGTTCTAGGGACCCAACCAAAATCCTTGCCACAACTTCCTATTGACGATGTTCAAAAACTTGTCCAATATCTCCACCTAGGTCCATTGGGACCCTAACATTTCATGGGTCCCGTCATTTGACTTCGCACTATCCTTACCAGATTCAATCTTTTATGGATCTTGTCCACCATCCTAAGTTCCTTCTCATGAACCACCAACATATAGACCACCATGAATCTCAACATGTTTCCATGCTTAGAACTGTGCACAAGATTCCTGCCTTCGCTCCCCATTCAAAAATTCCCCAATTGAAATTACATCAATGAAAGTGTTGTTCTATCTAAGTAGCCACCATTTTTGCTAAAAGTTTTCAAGATGAAAATGATAGCTTATGGTTTTTTTCCTTTAACTAATCCTTATCCATGGGTTAAGGCTTGGACTTAGAAACTTTAATGAGTTTCACAAAAATTAAGACTCCCTCCACAAAAAAGAATATAACTTTCTCTTTGACCTTTGTTTCAATGAACTCTCAAAATTACATTTGTCATTTTTAAGACTATGAAAAATGACATAGGATTTTTATAAATTTAAATGCACTTAGAGGTTTCAAAGAGTATGAAACTCTCCTAAAACATGAAAACCTTTATAAAGCCTAGAAACTTTGACCCAAGACTAAAACTAAAATTTGAATGCAATTTTGACCAAAGAGTTAAATTGGATAACATTAGGAAGAGATTAATTATCCCTAAGGAATTTGAGATAAATATATGATTGAGTGAGAGATAGAGGTAGAAATAAAAGAGACAAAGAGAAAGAGGAAGAGATAAATATTGAGAGAGAAAAGGATAGAAATGGGACATGGGGAGAGATAGATACATATAAGGAGAAGGGAAATTCACACACACACACACACACACAGATTATTCATAATTTATCTTTCATATTTAATATGTAATGCTCAACATTAAAATTTAATAAAATATTATTTATGCATAATACATTTGTGTTTTTAAAATATACCTTGCATTTTGTAAAAGGCTCAAAAGGTTGAGACTTGGTATGTTTTAAAATTGTAAAAATGGATGTATGGTATAATTATTATTTTAGGTCAATTTATTCATATGCTTCCTCTATAGTAGCAAATCTAGTTGATATCATAGATAGAAATGTCAAGTTTTTTATAGTGACACCTTACCTGTATATTTTTATAGTTTTATGATATCCCCCTATCCTTTTTCAAATCTCAATGCATTCAGGAAAAACCTTAACAAGTATTCAAGCCAATTAAATGATATTCAAATCTAAATAAAGATGCACTCCATTAATCTATAGTCCAAATTCATGCTTGTAACCACAAAAAATTAAATGGATAAAGCCCCATATATCTCATTTAATAATTAGTATAAGAAGTTAGGTTTATATTGGGTAACTTATAGAATACACTTCACTCCAACATAATTCTATAATTGATTCATGGCCTACATGATAATAAAATATTTTTAATAGGTACTATTGTGCTTCAATGACTCACTAACATTCTGAAGAGCTTAATTTTTTGGCATGATTGTGTTGAATCCTCAATTTATTCTATTATCATTTATATTAATACTCTAAGAGATAAGGAAATTATTTCTTCTATGACATGTAAGACTATCCAAGCTCATTCTATGGCTTAAAAAGTAGGCTTAAAAATTGAGTGAATATTTGATTGGAGAGAGAGAGAGAGAGAGAGTCTTAACCATACTAATATCTCCTCTCTATCTCTATCTCTATACCTCTCTCCCCCCTCTCTATATCTCTCTCTCATCCTTATTTATTATAGCCTACCATTTTTTCTATTGATTATAATTAAAGAAACATATACAATATCCAATTCAAGAAGGTGATAGATCAGTTATGTATTACCTACAAGGTGGGTCTCATAAAAATAATATACACACATAATTTTCTTTAGCTACATATAGATATGAGAGGAATTTTATCAAAATACAAAGAGATTAAACTATTGTTGACTAAAAAATCCCTACCACTACGAGAAACCAAGGTAGTCCATCCAAGGTGGCCATCCTTTTATTCTAGGAATTTTCCATTTTGGACCAAAACAACTCCCCATGGTTTCTATGGAATGGAATTTGGAGGAAGGACAACAATAGGTGTGACAAGAAGTGGTTTACCATTTTCCAAGGTTTTCTTTTCCAACAACTCATGAAGCTTCTTCTTTACATGATCAATTCTCTTTTGGAATTGGATATCATCTTTTTGTTTCAAAACTAAAGAGTTTCCACCTTCATGTTCTTTCTTTGACTTCTTAACCTCCTCATATCTTATAGGTTTTGTAACCTTCTTCTCAATAAATTTCAAGTTATATGCAACTTGTGAGGAAATTTTAAAATATATGAACCTTTGAAGAGACTTAGTAAGGTTTCGAGTACTAACTTTGAAAATGTCTTCATTTCTCATTTCCCAAAGAGACCATAATATTTCTACAGAAAAAACAAACCAAAAAATATTACTACACTTATTTAAGCCTGAGAACTTACTAGTTAACGCATTTAGAAAATTAAAATCATGGTGCAAGGTGAATCCAAATATCCCCTAAACCTCCCTAGCGAATAGACAACCAAATAAAATATGGGAGATAGATTGAATACATCTAAAAAATGAAAAAAATATTAATTTCACCATCAAGATTCTTACCAACTAACTTGTGCAAGAAAATGAGCCATAAGAAATAGGACTTCTTAGGTTCAATAGACCTCTGCCATATGCTAGCAAAGCTCTTACTCCATTGGTTAGGTTCAAGGTTAAGATCCCATTTTGAGTTAAGGGGTTCAAATATAGTATGACTATCAATAAGGAGCTTATAAATGATATTAGCTTTAGTACATGGAAGGGGGGGTTCTATCAGGCCACTTTAATAGAGAATTTTTCTCATTATTGGTACTAGAGCCTTCGGGGAGGGATAGGCTAGTACAAGCTTCTCTAACCATTATATAAGTCCTCCATTGAGAGTGGGGGATGTCATATTTACTCCTGAACTCTTTCCAACTTATAATTTTGACATCTCTGATAATGTCATTGAACTAAACAATGCCTTTTTAGCCCACTATTTAGAAGAGAACCCTTGAATGATGGCTAATGGGTTTTCTCCCCTTTTGAGATTCCACCAAATAGAATTTTCCCCACACACCTTATTATTTTCATCAATATAGTTGTTATTGGTAACAAATTTTCTAACATACTCCCAAATTTTCTATATTGCTTTGAAAACATTAGATCTTGATACCTTTATAGAAAAATTCCTAGACATAAGAACATTAATGTGGAGTCCTTTCCATGATGATGTATTAGCTAGAATGGCTCTTGCAATGTTATTTCTGACAATAACCTTCTAGGGTTCATCTCTCATAGTGGACTTAACAATCTATTTAATTGTAAGTGAGATTCCTTGAGTTCTGAGGTCCTTAAGACCCAATCCCCCATTTTCTTTTCTCATTGAGCACCAATTACAATTCACTACATGTCTCTTTCTATTACCCTTTTCATCTAACTAGAGGAAGTCCCTAAATCTCTTCTTAATATAGTTGAATTGAGAATGGTTAAACAACCAGGATGAGCCATAGTAAATATTGTAGGATGAGAGGATTTTTTGATAGACTTGGAATCTTCTTGCCAGTGTGAGGTAACTATTATTCCACTTATTGAGTTTTTTATCAAAATTTTCCCTAATTCAATTCCACATTTCAATAAGATTGGGATTGAAAAAAAAAAGAATTCCCAAGTATTTCACAATATGGTTAGGTCCTCCACATGATAGTTCATATTTGTTTCACCAACATGGAGGTGTCTCTTCCCATCCCAACAAAATGGATTTAGGAAGTGAAACCTTACTTCTTGATGCAACACAGAAGAGATCCATCTTGTTCATCAGTCTACATATATTATATTTAGCTAAATCAAAGGCATTTTTTGTATCATCATAAAATTGCACATTCAAAATTTCATCACCATTTGGTATCTCAAAGCCCCTAACACTAGGTGAGATAGTCTTATCTTCGAGAATGTAGTGTAAGGCATCAACAACTAGTAAAAAAAGAATTGGGGCTAGAGGGCATCCTTGCCTTATAGACTTGGATATCTCAAAAGGGCCAGACCTCAATCCATTGAATCAATAGTTTCATTATCTCCATTCATGAGGGAGTTAACCATTTGGAATAAAAAACTAGGGAAGCCTAATAATCTTAGCATCATAGTTATGAATTTCTACTATTTTTTGTCATAGGCCTTTTCACAATCCAGGAGTAGCAAACATACCTATTATTTAGAATCCCTAGCCTAATCCATATCTTCCCAAGAAGTGATTAGATTCTCAAGAATGTACCCACACTTATCAAATCCTATCTAGGTGGCATTTATCACATGAGGGAGGACATTTTCCAACCTAAGTGTAAGTATCTTAGCCAAAATTTTATAAGAGACATTTAATAGAGTAATTGGCCTCCAATTTTTAATCAAAGTCTTTTCCCCCTCTTTGGGTATCAACTTTATCAAACCAACATTAATTTCAATCCCAAGAGATTTCCTATCAATAGCCTCATTATATACTTGTAGGAGTTCTTCACCTATCTAATGAATATTATTTTTATAAAATTCCAGTAGCAACCCATCAGGTCAAGTGGAATTTTCATTATTCATGCTTAAGATGGAATTATTTATTTCATTAATTCAAATATCTTTATGTAACATATCAACCTCTCCTATGGTTACTTTGTTGCGAGTGAGGCTACTGATCTTATTCCTAGCATTTTCCATATCAATACCAACATCTTCAGAAGTGAACAACTTCTTATAGTATCCAGAAAAGGCTTTGATAATATCATCTTGGGAGTTCATTTCAATCCCCTCATCCCAAATAGTATCAATCCTAAATTTGGCTTCCTTGGCTTTGAGTATCTAAAATAAAATACTAGAGCCCTTATCACCATCAACAATCTCAATTAAGTCTTGCTCTTGTTTTAGTCCCCTAGATCTTAAAATTTTGCAATCTTCTAAGGGAATCTCTAGATTGGGTCACGAATTCTAAAGCATCAAGGTTAGCTAGGTAGGATTACCTCATCTTTAAAAATATTCTCTTGAAGATCATATTCCAATCTTCTCTTTTCATTTGCATTCTTTTTTCCCACTACTTGGAAGAAAGTTTTCCAACTAGAAACATTTTGAACCCAACTCTCTATTGCAATCTGGTATCTCAAAGGAAATTTATTATATCATTAAATGATATTGATGGTAGTGATGACATCCT